>APFE030654201.1:19435-69927 GCA_000404065.3 Pinus taeda
AAATAAAGTTGAAACAATTAAGACCCCGGGTCTATTACAACCTTTATCCATTCCAAGCCAACGTTGGGAGGAGGTTTCAATCAATTTTATCACAGGTTTACCCAAGTTTGAGGGAAAGAGAGTCATCATGGTGGTAGTTGATAGACTGACCAAGTATGCAAACTTTTGTGCATTATCACATCCATTTAGAGCCAGTACAGTTTCTACTACATTTATGGAAACAATTCAAAAGCTACACGTAAACCCAAAGATTATTGTAAATGACAGAGATCCCATTTTCACTGGAAATTTTTGGAGAGAATTATTTTCTTGTCTCGATACTCAGTTAGCTTATAGCTCATCTTATCATCCTCAATCTGATGGGCAAACTAAGATAGTAAAAAAATGTTTGGAAGGATATCTTCGTTGCTCTGTATATGATAAATAGACACAATGGGTCAAATGGTTGCCTCTGGCTAAATTGTGGTATAACACTTCCTTGCATACAGCAACAAAAATGACCCCATTTATGGCACTTATGGATATCAGCTACCATCCATCACATCATATTTAAGAGAAAATTTTAAGGTTCAAGCAGTGGAACATCACATCGAGCATCAACAAAAAATCTTAAAGGATAAACTCGTGTTGGCGCAAAATAAAATGAAACAATAGGCAGATCAACATCGCAGCGAAAGTTTTGATGTAGGTGATTGGGTATTCCTATGGCTACAACCATATAAACAAATGTCCCTCAAGCAAGCTAAGAAGGATAATAAATTATCACCAAAGTATTATGGTCCATACAAGGTGTTGCAAAAGATGGGTACGATGGAATGCAAATTGGAGCTTCCTGTAGCTTCTCGAGTGCACCCAGTTTTCCATGTTTCATGTTTAAAGAAGGTTATAGGCGGCAAGCTCCCAATTGAAACAATAATGTCAGAACTTGATGACGAAGTAAAAATTATATTCGAACCAGAAGTAGTCAAAGAAACAAGAACTCGACATCTACAAAATCGATCAATTTCAGAATATCTCATCAAGTCGAAGAACATATCAGTTAAAGATTCCACATGGGGGGATGAGAATTTTATATAGAAGCATCCAGAACTACTCAAGCGTTGAGGATAACACATTTTTGAAGGAGAGGGGCATGTTAGGTCCCTATAATACTAGTGATTACCCCATTACTATTGTAGTTGTATCCCTTATTAATATTGCTGTGCCCCTATTACCCCCATATTGTTGTTATTGTGCCCCATAGAATCCCTCTATTGTTTTTTTTGTGGCTTTATATTATTATTGTTAGGTCAGCTAGGTTATATTGTGACTCCTTAGACTCCCATATATAGAAAGGGGGTTTTGTCATTTGAATCATCAAGGAATCATTCATTTGTGTAATATAAAGGAGGTTTCCCCCTCGAAGAGGCTAAATTCTGAGGCATTGATCTATCCTTTTTAACTTTTTGTGAGATGGTTTCATAATAGTCGATGCCTTTCTAGAAGGTTTTTCATGTACGAAAATGCAACAATTTAAACATGCTCTTGGGTGAACAAGAATTTCATTACAAATTTGGTCACTCTTTAATGTTAGTAAGGATCTATTTGGTTGTTAGTTCCACTTCACATTTCTAACTACGAAATTCTCTTTCTCATCCGAAGCAACATATTCACTCCACAAACACCATCTAGTTAAACACGCATAGATACATAATTTCCTTCACAGACCAAGCTAAGTTGTTATGCAACCAACTCACAAAATCAAAGAATTTATATATGAATGACCTAAAAATTAGCCTCTTTGAGAGGGAACCTCCTTTACATTACACAAATGAACAATTATTGGATGACTCAAATGATAAGACCTCCTTTCTATATATAGTAGTCTAAGGGGTTAGAATATAATTAGAGCCTACATAACAATAATATTGTAAGGGAACAACAATAACAATAATTGGATTCTATGGGGCACAATAATAAGAATATGGGGAATACATGGGCACACTAATACAATAAGGAGGTTTTACGAACAACAGTAATGAGCTACATTAGTAGTATAGGAACCTTAGCTGACCCTCTCCTTCAAAAAGTGTTTTCCTCAATGCTTGAGTAGTTAAGGATGTTTATGTATAAAATTCTCATCCTCTCATGTGAAATCTTCGATGGGTAAGATCTTCCACTTGACGAGATATTTTGAAATTGATCAATTTTGTAGATGTCGAGTTCGTGTATCTGTGACTACTTCAAGTTCCAATATGAATTTTCCTTCCTTTTCCAGTCCCAACAATATTGTTTGAAGTTGGAGCTTGTCACCTATAACCTTCTTTAAACAGGAAATATGGAAAACTGGGTGCACTCGGGAAGATGCAGGGAGATCCAATTTGCATGCCATAGTAACAATCTTTTGCAACACCTTGTAAGGACCATAGTACTTTTGTGATAATTTATCCCTCTTAGCTTGCTTGAGGGACATTTTTTTGTGTGGTTGTATCCGTAAAAATACCCAGTCACCTACATCAAAACTTATTCCACATTGATGTTCATGTGCCTGTTGTTTCATTTTATTTTGTGCCAAAGTGATGTTATCTTTTAAAAGTTGGAGAAATTTTTGTTGATGCTCGATGTGAGCTTTCACTAACTGAATATTTTTCTTCTTGATATGTCGTTCAATCTTGAGAGTTTAAGGACTCGTAATTCTTGCCAATGCATTACAAGATATAGTCGGATTCATTTCTTGTTTCTCTAGGGTTGGTTCATGGTGTATATCCTCTTATTTTGACATTTTTTTATCATTTTCTTCCTCCTCTTCACAATCTATGTAAACTAATTTCTTCTCGGCACACTCATGACCTTTAGTGTATTTTCTATCACAATTGTAACAAATACCTTTTTCTATTTTTTCTTCCAATTGTTGTGGTGCCAACCTTGTATGTTATGGGAGGCTAGGAGCAACAACATGACTGCTATCTTTATAGTTATTAGTGGTAAACTTCCTTGTTGCCATAATTTTGCTTTCATTTTTTCTTCCCAACCTAAATGCCTTCTCCAATGAATCAGGTTCTGAAAGGCGACTAGATGTTGGATTTTATCCTTCAAATTCCCTATGAAGACATCAACCCTATGCTCCTCTAGAATATTGTTTACCCTTATATTCAATTTTTGGAAGAACTCAATGTGCTCTACCATTGATCCCTTTTGTTTGAGATTTATCAATTGGAAAAAGAATGTGTTTCACTTTGTATCCTCATAATGCGTTATCAATTCCTCCATAAAAATGGACCAAGTGGCAATTTGTTTTCAAACGAAAAGCCATCAATACCATACAAACTTATTGGGTTCTAAATATAAAGTTGCAATACACTCCTTTTGTGTTCATTTCAAATTATGGAGATCCAAATATTGTCCATTTGTAGTATCCATGTTACAATATCCTTCAATCAAACTTCCTCATATTAGTCTTTGGAATATGGTTGATATTCAATCCAACATTAGGTTCTATGAAATCATGATTAAGATATCTTTTGTTCTCATCATGAGTTTCCTCTACTACCTTTTCACCATTAGAAAGCTTTTCTTGTAGTGACTTTGTCCCAATTTCCTTCAAACCTTCAACGTATTTCTTCACCTATTTCATGTTTCCATTCAAATTTTATTCTATTTCATTGATCTTGTTGATCATAGCTTGATGGTTTATGTTACATTTTGTGACAGAAAAATTTGTTGCATTTGGTCTTGTAATTTTGATATATAATGTTGCATTTATTCCTCTTCTTTAGGAGTCATGGTAGAGCTTTTTGATTGCTTACTAGGTGTTTCTATTTTCTTGCTTCGAGTCATTTTCAAATAAAAAATTATATATATGCTTCACTATGCCCTTTGAATTATGTCAAACTGATTTTTCAAACAGAAGTATGCAATTTTTAAAAAACTAGACACATTTTTTCACTTCGTAGGAGCTTGATATTGAATCTATTGTATATCTGTAATTTGGGATCCCCAAGGTTTGAAATGTCTTCCCGTGGTATAACTCGGAGCCTTCTTTCCAACCCCACAAGTCTGATTGAGATTGGACTCTCCAAAAAAAAGGTATTCCCAACCTTCCAGGATAACCAGATTATAGACTACAGATTATAGACTAGTTCAGTAGATCGAACTTGTACGCTATGTGATTTTAAACAGTGACTAAATAAACGACTTAAATGGTTGCAACGATTTGGAATAATGAAAGGTAATCCACGGCAAACAAATTATGTTTGAGGCTCAATTGAAGGCAGACTAAAAGCTAGTCATTCTTCTAGTCAGCCTGTGAAAGATAACACAACTATATTACAAACTCTAAAATGAATATATAAAGCATTACAATTATTACAAACTCTAAAACAATAGTATAAATATATAAAGCATTATAGCTATCAGAAGAAAGTCTTGTATCGCGCTCTTTCAGGATATATTCGCAAACTCTTTGAGAAGGCGACGAGATGGAGGAATCACGAAATGTAAGAGATAATGATAATACCAATATTGCTAGAGAAATTCTTGAGAGGGTTACGTGTCACATGGAAAACACAATAATTAGAGACATGATCTTATGGGAAATGGAAGAATATGTACCTTCCACTCTAACAAGTACAGCTGATGGCCTTTCACATAAAGGAGGGGCATCCACCCAAAACGAAGACCCCGTTCAACAGCACCTGATCTCTAGTATAATGTAACAGCACCTGATCTCTAGTGTAACGTTTAGATGGATTGAAGTAGATAGCGAAGATAATGACTGGGAATTAGAGAATGCTTGGGATAAGGACTTGGAATTCGAGATTGTTTTGGATAATGTGTACGTACATCAATTAGATGACATTAGACAGAAACCCGACTTTGAATGATGTCCTCTCAACTACAGTGGCCAAAGGAATATCCAGGCTGCAATGGCTGAAAACATCAACAATGTTTTGCTGAGCATTATCATACATTGGGGCCGCCTCGATGGAAATGTGTGGAGCCAAAAAGTTGTATGGAGTGGAAGTTTTGCAGATTGTAATCGGGTACCGAAACTCTTGGAAAACGATAGTAATACTGCTAATTCTATACAATTGAGAGTCGAACATTTCGATCTCAATCTTACTTTTCGAGACCGATTCATTGCTCTCTGCAGGAGCTATCCCTTAGCCGCTGCTATGGCCGCTGTTGCATCTTCCGAAACCGTAACCATTAAAGATGATGGCAAGAGTGACACATTGATATGTGCAATATGTCAGGGGACGCTATCCACCAAATGGGCAACAAAACGATTGCCTTGCAGTCACCTTTTTCATGGAACTTGCATTTTTTCTTGGTTTCATTTGGAACTTAATGAACTTGAATGCCCTCTCTGCAGGAACAAATTTAGTCTCCCAGTTTCCCAGTTTGATGCCCCACTGTCTCCGAGTTCTTAAATCTCTATCCGACCGTCCTTAAATGGACATAATTCACAGGTTTCAATCAAGTTTTAAGGTGAATTTTTTTGGGGTCTTAAACATATGTTGTTTATTTTCAATTTTTTGAAGTGTTACAAGTCACAGTACCTGCAAATAAGTTCTTGTAAATGTGGGCTTTCAACCTAGGGCAATCCCCGGTAAGGCATTTAGGGGAATTGTGACTATTTGCTGGTGTCATGATTCATTCCCAGGTGAAATGTGTATATATAGTTTTTCCATTTTTCAGTTTCATATGAAAAGCTTGAGCAATATTGGTTGAGTAAATGTAATATTGTTGACAAGTTACCTCAAAATTTAATTTAAAATTTTAAAAATATTAAT
Organism: Pinus taeda; assembly: GCA_000404065.3. Lineage (NCBI taxonomy): Eukaryota > Viridiplantae > Streptophyta > Pinopsida > Pinales > Pinaceae > Pinus > Pinus taeda. Next base: position 25,210 of record APFE030654201.1, read on the forward strand.
ATTTATTTTAACTTTAAAAACAAAAAATTATTTAACATAATTAGGAATATTGATAATAAAATAATTTTAGAGATCAAATCTGTTGACATGTTTGTTTTCATCTTTATAGATTGTTTTTTTTTTTGTTAACATGGATTTTTAAATATTTATCTCCCAAAAAAATTTAAAAGCAATCCATGTTGGTTATCTTACTGATTCCAAAGTGTTTCCATAGTGAGTGACAGGAAATTCATGATGTCAATGATGATTCAAAAACTTTTTCAGTTATTGTTAGTAATGCTATACATGAAACCATGAATAGTTCTTAGAAGTGTACACCATTATGAATTCTAACAATTGTTGCCTTACTTTTAAATTACCACCTTCCACCTTCCCTCTGTTTACTTCCTTCTATGTTCTTCCAACAAAGGAACTTCATAACCATTTTGCATGGGACATAGGATTCTTCATGTCCAGTAACTGAATTGAAATAATTTAAACATATTCTGAATCCTTGATAATGTTAAGATTCTTCATTTCCAGTAACTGGATTGAAATAATTTAAACATATTGTGAATTGTAGGAAGTGTTTTAACATTTACTACGTGAATGCAAGTAGAGCAGTATGCCGGTTACTGCATAACAAATCAGGATGTGATATTCCATGGTTTCTTGATGGTTATATATTTTGATACAAGAAGGGAAAATTGTAAGTTTTTTTTCCTTGAACTATTACATGGATTCAAACTATATTTGAATTTTTTCGGAGTAATGCTGCAATTGATTTATTTTGATTTTATATAAAAAATATTTATTGACATATAGTATATTAAAGTATATTAATATTAATATGGATATCTAAGACATAATAATTTTTATAATTTTTTAATCATATATATGTATATCTAAATAATAATATTTTATTTATTTTTCTAATTTATCACTCTCAACTCTAATTCATATTTATTTACATGTCATTTTTATATTTAAAATAAATGTTTATTGAAACTAAATGTTTGATTATTTTTAGTACAAGTATTGGGTATGTTCAAAATTTAATAAAGTAATAATATTAGTCATAATTGCTTAAAAAAAATTATCATTGTATTTACTAAGTTATTTGTCTTTCATAAATGGGGGTTTATAGAGTGACCACTTAAATACTGGAGAAAAGAAGCTCTAGGAGCCTTTCAAATAGTAGGAAAATAGATGGTCAATGAAAATCATGCCCCTCATTGAGGTATTTTTTTCCATCAAACAACTTTTGCAATGAAAACCATCTCTTGGAATATCACTACCATAAATATCTTCAGAAAACAAAGGTATTTTAGAGTAATCAAGGAAAAGTCTTCAATTACATGAATGCAACAAATTTTCTATAAGAAAATTTGTAATATTGTAGCTCATTTTGGGAAGGAATGTGTAGTCATGGTCGTAGATGCCAAAGGCAATGCTAGAGGACTAGCCATTTTTAGGAAGCAGTTGGAGGTAGTCTTACCATATTGGATAGCCCATTATTGAATCCTATTTGGATGGTTGTAGTAGCTTTGCTCAAAAGAAATGAGTGTTTGTTGGGGTATGGTTCCCATATCTGGATAGAGAGGGTAGCCTTCTTGGAACAATTATGGATCATATCTTCACATGTGGATGATAATATGCGGAGATTACAATTCAATTGCATCTCTTGAATAAAATAAAGAAGGGGTCAGATAATTTAGGGCTTTGATACATGACACGACACTACAAATAATGGGGTGGGTATGCACCAAGTAGTGAGGTGGTTAGAGAAATTTTTAGTATCTAAAGATTTGACTAACAAATACCTATTTGTTGAAGTTGTTATTCTAGTGGGGTTGGGTTTAAACAATTGGCTAATCCAACTGGATTTGGATCTGAAGATAGGGCCCCATAATAGCCCTTTTAGGTTTGGGATTCCAAGGGAAATGTTGTGGCTATTGGAGGGAATTAAGATCCATGGTATGAACAAGAAGCACACATTTAAGGAGCTAAAAATGAAGATCAATTATTAGAATAGGAAAGAAGTTGGAAATGTTATTTTAAATAAGAAAGCCTTGGAAAGTAGGATGCAACTGATCTAACAACAAATTATCCAAAATGGGAAATTAAAAGAAATTATTAAAGTACATGGAATAAATATTAACTAGCCATAGAAACACTAAAAGAAAGAGGATTTTTTATGCTAATAGAGGTCCCAAGTTTAGTTGCTTAGAGAGGGTGAGCACAATACTAAATTATTATATAAGGCAATGATCAAGTGATTCCAACACAATATGATTTCCTGTGCTATCCTCCCATGACAATCAACATTTGGTTTAGCATTGTGAAAATGAGTAGGAATCGGTGACCTATTATCAAACACTTCTTACTAATCAATCTCCACATAGAGATGAGGAAATATGATGCATAACAACCCCCATTCGTTGTGTAATTCTTCGAGATCAAAATGATGCTTTGATGTGAGAGGTGTCCTTGAAGGAGGTGGAGAGGTGGTTGTGTTGACATTGTGAAACAAAATTGTAGGCATTCATGACTCTACCATTCAATTCCCACATTTATAGCCTTTGTTTCCCATGGCTTTTCACAGGTTGGGAGGATCATGTTTCTGCAGTATCCTGACATTTTGACAAAGGCATTGTCAAAGTGTAAATTCGAGTTCCATAGAGACATGATCAAGGTGGCAGATAATCCCTTTCTTGTTGAGAGGGAGTGTTGAAATGTGGCAACAAGAATATTCCAATTTAATTTGTCCTTGAATTAAATTTTGAATTAAAATAGAATTTACTCTTAACAACTACTTGGAAATAATTAATTAATTCATTTTGAGGAAGTTTGTGGATAAATGTAGAATTTGTCAATATGTTAAAGGAAAAAAATAGAATCTTGAGTTTTATCACATCGTGGAAATCAATTAGTATGGAATGTCTGAGCTTTGTACTTAGAAATTTGGGAAAATAAGAAGTTGGAAGAGCTAGTGTAGAGTAAGTCGTCATAGTCTTGTAGAGTATACATGAACAAATTAAATAATAGCTACAAGAAAGTAGCCAAAAGTATATAAAAAGTTAGGATATCGAAGAAAGAGAAGTGAGCTTTGGAGTTGGCCATCACTTTAAGTCCTTTTGAGAAGATAAGGGTTTTCAAAAGTTGAGTATAATAAGCTAAAGTTGAAGAAAATTTAGAAAGTTATTAGCAAATGGATATCAAAATGACATACCAGGTGATAGAAGGCTCTCTCCTATATTTAATGTTGTACAAGTTCATCCCCATAGAGAACTTGAAGTAGAGGATGGGAAAGATGAAAAAGGGATTCGATGGAAGAAGCAATTACCCACTTTCAAAGAGTTTCACGTAGAGCATATGCTCAATCAAAGAATTGCAAAGTGAAAATAAAAAAAAGATTTCTATCAGTATTTGGTGAAGTCTAAGGGACTTCTAACTAAAGATGAACCTCGATGAGTCCTTGAGAGATGCAAAAACATGGCATAAATATTTAATGTCTCATGGACATGTGTCCATGAAATATTTTATTTTCTAGGAGTTTGATGTAAGAGTAGCATACATAATTTCCCTTTTCTTTTAATCAGTAGAATATTTTATGTCTAAGGTCCTTTAGCCCTAAGAAATCTAATAATTTTTATAAGGTGTCCTCCAGTTTTTGAAATTTGGATCCATGTAATTGTCTTAAAGGTTATTAATTACAACCCATTGTGTGTTGTGGTGATATGTTATTTAATGAGAGAATATATAAAAGGAGAACACTTTAGGTGCCCAACTTTGAACATTGGCCACAAAAATGTATCCTTAGATCTAGGCTAAAAGATCTCTTCCCTTGGTTCATATGATAGCCTAAAATCATAGTTATTCATTGTCAACCATGTTCAAAATTTCCAACCACAATGAACTAGAGGAAAAATTGTTAACCATATTCAACTATTTAAACAAAGTCTTTCAGTAGAAATCACATGAGAATTTTTTTTTTACCAACAAGTGTGGTTCATCATCATGACCACATTAAGAGGCAGATCATGGCAAAAGCTTAAATAGAGAGCAATGTAAAGACATAATTTCAAGTAAAGCCTAGTTTAACATGCACAACCATAGCCACCACAATTAATCATTTATTTCTGAAATATAATTTTACCATATTTTACTATAGTATGACTCTTGCTATGTTCCACTAATCCTACCAGAATATTCTAGTTATCAACTTACTCAACAACATCAATAAAATTTTTAAAATATCTCAATCAAAATCACTTTGAACCTTCCATAAGCCAATACACCAATAATTAAAATTAAAAAATAAAAAAACAATATTAATATAACCTATTTTAACCACCCTATTAATATAACTATGCTAATAATAAAAAACTATAAACATTTTCAAATTACCCAACAACCCTGTTAATATAACTATGCTAATAACAAAAAGCTATAAAGATTTTCAAATTAACTAATCCTTTAAGAATTATTAATGTGTATACGCTATGTGATTTTAAACAGTGACTAAATAAACGACTTTAATGGTTGCAAAGAGTTGGAATAATGAAAGGTAAGTCACGGAAAACAAATTATGTTTGAAGCTCAATTGAAGGCAGACTAAAAGCTAGTCATTCTTCTAGTCTGCCTGCGAAAGATAACACAACTATATTACAAACTCTAAAACGAATATATAAGGCATTACAGTTATTACAAACTCTGAAACGATGGTATAAATATATAAAGCATTACAGTTATCGGAAGAAAGTCTTGTATCGCGCTCTCTCAGGATATATTCGCAAACTCTTTGAGAAGGTGACCAGATGGAGGAATCACGAAATGTAAGCGATAATGATAATACCAATCTTGCTAGAGAAATTTTTGGGAGGGTTGCGCGTCACATGGACAACACAATAAATAGAGACATGATCTTATGGGAAATGGAAGAATATGTACCTTCTACTCTAACAAGTACAGCTGATGGCCGTTCACATGAAGGAGGGGCATCCACCCAAAACGAAGACCCCGTTCAACAGCACCTGATCTCTAGTGTAACGTTTAGAGGGATTAGAGATAGCGAAGATAATTCTTGGGATGACTGGGAATTCGAGAGTGTTTGGGATAATGTGTACGTACGTCAATTAGATGACATTGGACAGAAACCCAAGTCTGAATGGCGTCCTCTCAACTACAGTGGCCAAAGGAATATCCAGGATGCAATGGCTGAAAACATCAACCTTGTTTTGCTGAGAATTATCGTAGATTGGGGCCGCCTCGATGGAAATGTGTGGAGCCAACAAGTTGTATGGAGTGGAAGTTTTGTAGATTGTAATCAGGTACTGCAACTCTTGGAAAACGATAGTAATACTGCTAATTCTATACAATTGAGAGTCGAACATTTCGATCTCAATCTTAATTTAAGAGACCGATTCCTTGCGGAGTTGTCTATAATGCGACTTTTTGGAGATTCCGGTGACGGAATCTGGCTGAAGAAATGAGGTTAAATCTTGATTTTTAGCAGTTAAAATGGTTTTTTAACTGCATATTTGGATTCAGCGCCGTGAAAAACCCCTGCGAGCCATTGATTGTGCAGAAACTAGCTATCAAACTTGGGATTCCAATGAATTGCTGCCGGATTTTGACCGGAAAAATCCGCCGGAAAGGCTTTCAAAAAGTTGAGTTATAGACTACTGCATTCCTTGCTCTCTACAGGAGCTATCCCTTTGCCGCTGCTATGGCCGCTGTTGACTCTTCAGAAACGGTAACCATTAAAGATGATGGCGAGGGCGACACATTGATATGCGCAACATGTCAGGAGACACTGTCCACCGAATGGTCAACAAAACGATTGCCTTGCAGTCACCTTTTTCATGCGACCTGCATTTTTTATTGGTTTCATTCCGAACTTTCTGAACTTCAATGCCCTCTCTGCAGGAACAAATTTAGTCTCCTAGTTTCCCAGTTTGATGCCCCACTGTCTCCCAGTTCTTAAATCTCCATCCAACCCTCCTTAAACGGACATAATTCACAGGTTTCAATCAAGTTTTAAGGTGAATTTTTTTTGGGTTTTAAAGGGATGCTGTTTATTTTCAATTTTTTTAAGTGTTATAAGTCAGGTTACCCGCAAATAAGTTCTTGTAAATGTGGGCTTTCAACCTAGCGCAATCCCCGGTAAGGCATTTAGGGGAATTGCGACTATTTGATGGTGTCATGATTCATTCCCAGGTGAAATGGTTGTATATAGTTTTTCCATTTTTCAGTTTTATATGGAAAGTTTGAGCAAATATTGGTTGAGTAAATGTAATATTTTTGACAAGTGAACTCAAAATTTAATTTAAAATTTTAAAAACATTAAAAATATTAATATTTGTTTTAACTTTAAAAACAAAGAATTATTTAACATAATCAGGAACATTAATAATAAAATAATTTTAGAGATCAAATCTGTTGACATATTTGTTTTCATCTTTATAGATCGATTTTTTTTTAAATGTTAACATGGATTTTTAAATATTTATCTCCCAAACAAATTTAAAAGAAATCTATGTTGGTTATCTTACTGATTTAAATCCCAATTTAAGTTTAAAAAATAAATTATTAATATTAAAAAAAATATATCTATGCTAAATAAAATATTTAAATACCAACCTATATATTTTTTTTAAAGGGAGGGGCTAGTTCCCAAGCAGAAGCATTATAGGGCCCTCTTTTTATTACATTCTATACTTATCAGACAATGCTAATAACAGTCACATCTAATCTAACATACAATCGGAATATTCGCCATGATCCGAATATGCGCCACAAAACCGTATAGGCTGCAGCATCCGCGCAGGTCCACAAGATTCGAACGCGGCCAGGGTGAGTGCAAACCTGCTACAAGCACCCCTACATCATGTACTCATCTGCAAATACCACAAGAGTATCATCTTCCTAACGCAAATGGTTTAGAAAATAAAGTGCAAACATTAGAAGATCAAGAACCAAAGGTTTGTAGCAAAATGAATCCAAAGTATAACTATTAATTATTTTCTTTTGAGTTACAATTTTGAGGATTCAAATTTTTATCATGTTACATTTACTAGTGAAGATGAGAATAATATTAAGAGTCTTAGAGCCGAGATTTCTAGACTAACAATTGCATGCAAGGATTAAGAAAAATTATTGTAGATTTGTGATGGTAAGGAGGCCAAGATCAAGGAAGAGATTTTCATCCTAAAGGTTAAAATTGTAGAATTTGAAAGAGATGAGGAAGGAATGAGGAAACAATATCAAGCTAAGGTAGAAGAATGTGAGAAATTAGAAGCTGAAATTGTTTATTGAGAAAGCAAAAAAAAATGGAGAAGAGCATTGTTGCCTTAGATAATTTATTTGAGATCCAAAAATCACCATTGGATAAATCTGGTCTTGGATTTCAAAAGGGTGAATCTAGTTTGCATGCAGGCAAAACCAAGAAAGAATAACCCAATAAAACTGTAACAAACAATACCAGCAGCAAAAGTGAGATCCAAGGAACCAAGAAGCAGATCTAGCAACTGAATAGCAATCAAAAGAACCATTAGTGGAAAATCAAGCAAAACTAGCAACTGGTCAAGCAACAAAACCAACACATTGACTGAAAACATAGTCGACATGTAGTCGAGCCAGAGACAATTAGACAGATGGACATGACCAAAAGAAAGGAAAGAACCAAAATCCCACCCGAGCTATAGAACCTGAGACGTGGCAGCAGACTAGTCCTCCGGCACCTCCTCCACAATCGGGCACCATCCATATTCTTCCTCTTCCTCTGCTTGGCCTGCTTTCGCCTCGGCCGCTTCTGGCTGCTCCCGATTCTTCTCGCGATGAGGGTCTGGTAGTTCTATTCCCTTCCCCTTGTCCACCTTGGGCAATTCAGACGATGTGGCTGTGTCAACCGGGGCCTCGAATTCTGGCGGAGCACTGGATCCACCCTCGCCCTGGGCTTCATCAATAAAGAGGACAAAGACGTGGGCGTTAATTCTTGGACAGTTCAGGGGGATATTGAAGGTAAAAATTGTAGAGCCGAAGTAAGGAGGTGCCGAAGACCCAGGTGAGCTGGCCTCCATGAATTGGTTGTGCTTGAGAGATCTAGCACCTCCTAGTTGTGGGCAGTGGCAATGACAGCGACAATGAGGGCAGTGACAGGGAGAATGGGTTTCCACCTCGGCTGAGGGGCGCGAAGACCCTCCATGACTAGAGCCGCGACGACTCAACATCCGCTGACAAGTCCTTATCATGGTGATAGAGTAGTCGTGAGCCGAATTGAAATGCAAAGCTCCCATAGGGGCGTAAACAAGCTAAACCAACATACCCGGGATGGAAGAAATCAGACCACGGCCTGAATTTGTCAGCACCAGCGACGGAATGGGATCCCCAGACCCTGCCCAAGTGAGTATGGTGATGCAAGGACTGTCGCTGTTTATAAAACTCCATACTCTGCCTCGAGGGTCGCCTGCCATTAATGAGGCATTCAAATGTGAGGCAGAGCCAAACTCTGTAACGTAGCCGAAGGAGGCCGGAGCGTAAATTCTCCTTGGCTGCCGTCCCATAGCATTTAACCTTGTCGTCGAGGGGTGTTCTTCACCACCGCCTTCCAAGTCGCCTCCGCGCATGGCACGCATGTGGCTTCCCTTATACCCCCGTCCCATCAACATAAACGCACTAGTACACACCCGCATCCGGGGAAATTGTTTTTATGTTATTTAATCAATGATTAATTAATATATTTTTAATAAAACAAAGCGATTTGACGTTTTGTCAGCTTGTTATAAAGTCTGAGCAACGATAAAAGATTGAGGCCACCCTCACTGGGATCAACGACAGAGGATGAACTTCCGAGTGGAGTCGCCAAATCTCATGTTGTCCTTTGTACACAGTTCTAGGCTAAGTAACTATATCGAAGCATCTAAAATGTCATTTTAATTTGGGATGGATGACCAATGCTTTAAAATGTTAAACAGATGCAAATCCTAATTATATATGATATAATAAAAGGGTCGATTCTTCACCTTTAATAGAATTAAGCATTAAAATGTTTATGAAAGGTAGGCCTCTAAGATGATAAATATGATTCCTTAGTCAAATAGAATATTTAACTTTTCATATATAGATGATGTGTGTAAAATCCTTTTACAACCAAACAAAGCATATTTAAAGATAATAGGAAGCAACAATTAAATCATGCAAGGGAATGAACTTAAACAAATTGTTTCAGTTAATTAATCTCTATAATTGATTATAACTTCGCAGGGGATTTCAGAAAGATTGATATTTAATATTATCTTACCCAAATTTCCTATTAAGTTTAAGCATGTGTAGAAATAAATAAATATGGAGACATAATAAGAACCAAGAAAACTCACAAAAAACACAAGGTGCTTCAAAATGAGTCCATAATCTTTCTATTAATCTCAGAAACAGTTCAGAGAATTACAATCATGCTCAATGGCTTATCAAAAGAGTGAGTTCAACCCTTCCTACTTCAAACTACAAAGTATTTATAGAGTTTCTAATCAAAATATCTATACTTAAAATCATAATTTATTACAAAATATCTTTTCCAAACTCATTTGGATTTATTACAAAGATAGAACTAGAAAAGAGGAAATATGAACTATTTTTACATCCTGCACATAATTCAAGGACTGATGGGAGTGACTGGAGCTATAAAGTTGTTGTTATATTTGTTGTTCCTAGAAATCTATTCTTTGTCCCTGAAAACCTGGTATTTTTTTGTCAGGAATCTTGTTGTCTCTCATTCGATGAGTTCACACAACTTATCCCATCATTTTTCACCAAGAATAAAAAACTTTAGTAATCTTCCGTATGATTCATCCACTTTAGTGTATTTCTCAAAAGTAGGCCTAGTTATGAACAAATGCTTGATCTCATGCTGAATTTATAAATCATAACTAAGACCTTCCATGAAAGCCTTTTTTGTGATGATTCCTTTGATTTGAGAAAATTTAGATTTATCTATTTCTATCTCATATAATCTCTGTTGATATTCTTCGAGTGAATTTAATTTATTACCTATACCCTGTAGACTTGGAAGTCTTTTTACATGTAATGAATTAAACTGTGAATTTTTTTAATTTGGAGCACTAAATTATGACATTTATTCTCCATTTGTAGCAATAAATTTCTTTTAGTATGTACCCTTCTCACCTCCAAGACAACTTAAGTTCTGTCTTCAAAATCATATTATGCAAGCTCTTCTTTTGTCTTGAAATTCAGAACCTTGATTATGTTTGTAGCATCTCCTAGTTTTTGGTCGAGGTCTTCCTTTACTTCTGCCACCGCCTCCTTTCATTTCAGTAATAATTCTTCCCGGTCAAAAATAATCTCAATTGAAGGCCATAATTCAATAATTGATTCATTAATATTAAGCCAAATATTTTCTTTGGATTGAACAATGGTTTGAGCAATTACAACTTCATTTTCATAAGTTTGTATTTGCAGAGTTAACATAAAAAGGAAAAACTTCTCACTTGCTTCTCAAAGCATCCACGACTACTCACTAAATAGAATGGTTACATCTTAAGTAGAATGGCCATCCAATGCATACCTTTGTGACAATGCATCTTACGTTAGCAATCCAGCTATGGATCAGAGATATGGTCGATGCCTTTCTAGAGGGTTTTGCATGTATGAAAATGCAACAATTTAAACATGCTCGAGGGTGAACAAGAATTTCATTACAAATTCGTTCACTCTTTAATGTTGGTAAGGATCTATTTGGCTGTTAGTTCCACTTCATATTTCCACTTGCGAAATTCTCTTTCTCATCCGAAGCAACATATTCACTCCACAAACACCATCTAGTTAAACACACATAGATACATAATTCTCTTCACAGGCCAAGCAAAGTTGTTATGCAACCAACTCACAAAATCAAAGAATTTATATATCAATGACCTAAAAATTAGCCTCTTTGAGAGGGAACCTCCTTTACATTACACAAATGAACAATTCTTGGATGATTCAAATGATAAGACCTCCTTTCTATATATAGTAGTGTAAGGGGTTAGAATATAATTAGAGCCTACATAAAATTAATATTGTAAGGGAACAACAATAACAATAGTGGGATTCTATGGGGCACAATAATAACAATATGGGGAATACATGGGCACACGAATACAATAAGGAGGTTTCACGAACAACAGTAATGAGCTACACTAGTAGTATAGGGCCATAAGCTGACCCTCTCCTTCAAAAAGTGTTTTCCTCAATGCTTGAGTAGTTATGGATGTTTATGTATAAAATTCTCATCCTCTCATGTGAAATATTCGATGGGTAAGATCTTCCACTTGACGAGATATTTTGAAATTGATCAATTTTGTAGATGTCAAGTTCGTGTATCTGTGACTGCTTCAAGTTCCAATATGATTTTTCCTTCCTTTTCCAGTCCCAACAATATTGTTTGAAGTTGGAGCTTGTCACCTATAACCTTCTTTAAACAGGAAATATGGAAAACTGGGTGCACTCGGGAAGATGCAGGGAGATCCAATTTGCATGTCATAGTAACAATTGTTAGGATATTCCGACACATAGGAATAGTTAAGTATAACTTGGTCTAGTATAGAGTTAGGTAAAGTGTGTTTCTTTAATATGTATATTTGTAACTTACAATCCGACAGTCACGATATGTAGTGATCCAACGGTTCATTCTCTCCTCGGTATTACCGACACTTGACCCGTGTCTTAACACCCGATTGGTCCATGATTTCTATTTAAAGCGCATGGAGGGTCATTTGTAGGTTAATCATTCACGAGAGAAGCTAATGTAAATTTCCATTATTTTATTAATAAATTGCCTGAAGTGGCTGCGTTGGCTCAAGCCGTGGACTGTTTCCCTCTTTGAGGGTTTTAACCACGTCAAAAATACAATCTTTTGCGACACATTGTAAGGACCATAGTACTTTTGTGATAATTTATCCCTATTAGCTTGCTTGAGGGGCCTTTTTTTGTGTGGTTGTATCCGTAAAAATACCCAGTCACCTCTATTCCACATTGATGTTCATGTGCATGTTGTTTCATTTGATTTTCTGCCAAAGTGAGGTTATCGTTTAAAAGTTGGACAACTTTTTGTCGATGCTCGATGTGAGCTTTCACTACCTCAATATTTTTCTTCTTGATATGTCATTCAATCTTGAGAGTTTAAGGACTGGTAATTCCTGCCAATGCATTACAAGATATAGTCAGATTCATTTCTTGTTTCTCTAGGGTTGGTTCGTGGTGTATATCCTCTTATTTTGACATTTGTTTATCCTTTTCTTCCTCCTCTTCACAGTATATGTAAACTAATTTCTTCTCGGCACACTTATGGCCTTTAGTGTATTTTCTATCACAATTGTAACAAATACCTTTTTCTATTTTTTTCTTCCAATTTTTGTGGTGTCAACATTGTAGGTTATGGGAGGATAGGAGCAACAACGTGACTACCATATTTATAGTTATGAGTGGTCAATTTCATTGTTGCCATAATTTTTCTTTCAATTTTTCTTCCCAACCTGAATGCCTTCTCCAATGAATCAGGTTCTCAAAGGCGACCAGATGTTGGATTTTATCCTTCAAATTCCCTATGAAGACATCAACACTATGCTCCTCTAGAATATTTTTTACCCTTATATTCAATTTTTGGAAGTCCTCAATGTGCTCTACCATGGAACCCTTTTGTTTGAGATTTATCAATTGGAGAAAGAATGTGTTTCACTTTGTATCCTCATAATGTGCTATCAATTCCTCCATAAAAATGGACCAGGTGACAATCTATTTACAAAAGAAAAGTCATCGATACCATACAAACTTATTGGGTTCTAAATATAAAGTTGCAATACATTCCTTTTGTGTGTTTTTCACATTATGGAGATCCAAATATTGTCCATCTATAGTATCCATGTTACAGTATCCTTCAATCAAACTTCCTCATATTATTCCTTGGAATATGGTGGATATTCAATCCAACATTAGGTTCTATGAAATCATGATTAAGATATCTTTTGTTCTCATCATGAGTTTCCTCTACTACCTTTTCACCATTAGAAAGCTTTTCTTGTAGTGACTTTGTCCCAACTTCCTTCAAACCTTCAATGTATTTCTTCAAGTATTCCATATTTCCATTCAATTTTTCTTCTATGCCATTTATCTTGTTGATCATAGCTTGATGGTTTATGTTACTTTTTGTGAGAGAGAAATTGGTCGCATTTGGCCTAATTTTGATATATAATGTTGCATTTATTCCTCTTCTTTAGGAGTCATGGTAGAGCTTTTGAATTGCTTACTAAGTGTTTTTATTTTCTTTCTTCGTGTCATTTTCAAATAATTTTTTTTATATATGCTTCACTATTCCCTTTCAATTATGTCAAAATGATTTTTCAAACAGAAGTTATGCAATTTTTAAAAAACTAGACACCTTTTTTTCACTTGGTAGGAGCTTGATATTGAATCTATTGTATATCTGTAATTTGGGATCGCCAAGGTTTGAAATGTCTTCCCGTCATATCCCTATGAGTCTTATTTCCAACCCCACAAGTCTGATCGAGATTGGATTCTCCAAAAAAGAGGTCTTCCCAACCTTCCACAATAACTAGATTATAGACTAGTTCAGTAGATCGAACTTGTACAAAGTGTCGTGTCTCATTGTTTTGATATTAGGCACTAAAAATTATACCCAAAAAACTACATTATGTCCTATTTGTAGTTGAATCTATTGCTTAGAGAGAAAGTTACGACAATTTTCCCAAGGTCACTTGTTTGAGATGGAATTGGGGAGCCTACCAAAACCCTAACTTCCTTAGCTCGTATCTTTGAAAATGTAGAGACACAAGATCTGAAATTTGGACATGAGGTCTATCCAGATTTCATATCAAATGGTTTTAATTTCAACTTCTGCAACTTCGTATAAAAAACGTTATAGCCAAAATTCCACAATGCCCTGTTCGAAGGAGAAAATCCCTAGAATCCAAATCTTTGATACCAAAAGTTACTCAACCAGCTCATAAAATAGAAAAATAGATAGATCAACCACTTCAAAGTCAGTCTCTTCAAGGGGGAAACCTCTTTTACATTACACAAATGAAAAATTCTTGGATGATACAAATGATAAGACCTCCTTTTTATGTATAGGACTCTCAGGGTCACACTATAAACAGAGCCCACATAATGATAATATTGTAAGGGAAAAACAATAACAATAGTGGGTTTCTATGGGGAAAAATAATAAAAATATTAGAATACATGGGCAGAACAATACAATAAGGGAGTTTCACTAATAATAATAAGGTGTTACACTAGTAGTATAGGGACCTAAAATAAGTGATGGGTCCTTCATCTCCATAGGAAAAATACTTGGGAATTGTTCAACATCAACTCTCAAGTGATCTTCTTGGAAAGCATGGTGGAGGCTAGAACTCACATTCACAGTATGTGGACTGTGCAGATACCTTCTATCTAGGACCAATGTGGAGAGAAATAAAGTTTTGAAAGGAGATTCCAAATAATTGAGCTCCTCGTGCTCATAAAACAATTTATTCAATGAATGCTCCTATGACAGGCTTAAAATAGGGAGACATTTGCGAATACCAAGTGCTGATTTCCCAAAGCATATGTTTCCAAATCAAGGAGAAAGAAAGGGTGTTATTATGCATAAGATAAAACACGTATTATTGAATAATTGTTTCCTTGCTTCAATTTCTAGAATGACTATCTCTAGATTTAAAATGGTGGACAAAGACGTTATTGACAAGCCTGAAAAACACACATAAAATGGGCTCCAACAAAAAATTGAAAGACAGACAAGAAAATAATAATATCTAAAATGGAATTTTTGGAGTAGAGTTCAAAATCACATAGACATAGATCTATAAAGGCCACAGAAAAAAAGTGGCTCACACTAGAGCATGGCAAGAGACCACCGGATTTGATACCATGTTAAACACAACAATGGGGAAGAAAAAACGTATGAAGGATCAGCCTTGAATGCATTACTATTCATAATGATAGATATTTATACAAGTCTAGTGACCCTTGGTTTCATATTTGAAGTAGTCTCTTGGACTCCCTTTGATTGTTTAGCTTCCCCACCAACCCTTAGAGGATTAGGTGTCCAACAAATTCAAACTCATAGTTTATGTTCACTAGAAAATATATAAAAGGTTACCAAGTATTGCATATATAAAACAAAGTTTGACTATGTAATAAGAAAAAATAAAAAGGATGTCGATCACACTTAGATACTCATGCCCTAAATATTACAAAATAAAATCTATCACAGTCACACAATATCAATGATTTATGAGGGATTGATAAGAGTAAATTTGTTGAAGGAAAAACATAGTGGATGATAAGATGGTTATTTTGGCTATGATAAAACATATTGCTAATTAAGTTTTTATTTTTATTGGCATAGAATGAGAACTAACGTGAGGAAGCTTGTGGATAAATGTAGAATTTGTCAATAGGTTAAATGAAAAACAATAGAATCTTGAGTTTTATCACGTCGTGGAAATCAATTAGTATGGAATGTCTGAGCTTTAAACTTAGAAATTTGGGAAAATAAGAAGTTGGAAGAGCTAGTGTAGAGTAAGTTGTCATAGTCTTGTAGAGAATACATGAACAAATTAAATAATAGCTACAAGAAAGTAACCAAAAGTATATAAAAAGTTAGGATCTCGAAGAAAGAGAAGTGAGCTTTGGAGTTGGCGATCACTTAAAGTCCTTTTGAGAAGATAAGGGTTTTCAAAAGTTGAGTATAATAAGCTAAATTTGAAGAAAATTTAGAAAGTTATTAGCAAATGGATATCACAATGACATACCTGGTGATAGAAGGCTCTCTCCTATATTTAATGTTGTACAAGTTCATCCCCATAAAGAACTTGAAGTAGAGGATGGGAAAGATGAAAAAGAGATTCGATGGAAGAAGAAATTACCCACTTTCAAAGAGATTCACATAGAGAATATGCTCAATCAAAGAATTGCAAAGTGAAAATAAAAAAAAAGATTTCTATGAGTATTTGGTGAAGTCGAAGGGTCTTCTAACTAAAGATGAACCTGGATGAGTCCTTCAGAGATGCAAAAAAATGGCATAAATATTTAATGTCTCATGGACATGTGTCCATGAAATATTTTATTTTCTAGGAGTTTGATGTAAGTGTAGCATACATAATTTCCCTTTTCTTTTAATAAGTAGAGTATTTTATGTCTAAGGTCCTTTAACCCTAAGAAATCTAATAGTTTTTATAAGGTGTCCTCTAGTTTTTGAAATTTGGATCGATGTAATTGTCTTAAAGGTTATTAATTACAACCCATTGTGTGTTGTGGTGATATGTTATTTAATGAGAGAATATATAAAAGGAGAAGACTTTAGGTTCCCAACTTTGAACATTGGCCACAAAAATGTATCCTTAGATCTAGGCTGAAAGATCTCTTCCCTTGGTTCACATGATAGCCTAAAATCATAGTTATTAATTGTCAACCATATTCAAAATGTCCAACAACAATCAACTAGAGGAAAAATTGTTAACCATATTCAATTATTTAAACAAAGTGTTTCAGTAGAAATCACATGTGAAAATTTTTTGGCCAACAAGTGTGGCTCATCATCATGACCAAATGAAGAGGCAGACCATCGCAAAAGCTTAAATAGAGAGCAATGTAGAGACACAATTTCAAGTAAAGCCTAGTTTAACATGCATAACCATGGCCACCACAATTAATCATTTATTTCTAAAATATAATTTTACCATATTTTACTATAATATGGGTCTTGCTATGTTCCACTAATCCTACCAAAATATTCTAGTTATCAACTTACTCAACAACACTAATAAAATTGTTAAAATACCTCAATCAAAATCACTTTGAACCTTCCGTAAGCCAATATACCAATAATTAAGATTAAAAAATGAAAAACAATATTAATCTAACCTATTTTAACCACCCTATTAATATAACTATGCTAATAATAAAAAACTATAAACATTTTCAAAATACCTAACAACCCTTTTAATATAACTATGCTAATAACAAAAAGCTATAAAGATTTTCAAACTAACCAATCCTTTAAGAATTATTAATGCGTATACGCTATGTGATTTTAAATAGTGACTAAATAAACGACCTAAATGGTTGCAACGAGTTGGAATAATGAAAGGTAAGCCACGGCAAACAAATTATGTTTGAGGCTCAATTGAAGGCAGACTAAAAGCTAGTCATTCTTCTAGTCGGCCTGCGAAAGATAACACAACTATATTACAAACTCTAAAACTAATATATAAAGCATTACAGTTATTACAAAATCTAAAACGATAGTATAAATATATAAAGCATTACAGTTATGCGAAGAAATTCTTGTATCGCGCTCTTTCAGGATATATCGCAAACTCTTTGAGAAGGCGACGAGATGGATGAATCACGAAATGTAAGCGATAATGATAATACCAATGTTGCTAGAGAAATTCTTGGGAGGGTTACGCGTCACATGGAAAACACAATAATTAGGGACATGATCTTATGGGAAATGGAAGAATATGTACCTTCCACTCTAACAAGTACAGCTAATGGCCTTTCACATGAAGGAGGGGCATCCACCCAAAACGAAGACCCTGTTCAATAGCACCTGATCTCTAGTGTAACGTTTAGATGGATTGAAGGAGATAGCGAAGATAGTGACTGGGATAGTGAATTGGAGAATGCTTGGGATAAGGACTGGGATTTCGAGAGTGTTTGGGATAATGTGTACGTACGTCAATTAGATGACATTGGACAGAAACCCGAGTTTGAATGGCGTCCTCTCAAATACAGTGTCCAAAGGAATATCCACGCTGCAATGGCTGAAAACATCAACCTTGTTTTGTTGAGAATTGTCGTAGATTGGGGCCGCCTCGATGGAAATGTGTGGAGCCAACAAGTTGTATGGAGTGGAAGTTTTGAAAATTGTAATCGGGTCCTGCATTTCTTGGAAAATGATAGTAATACTGCTAATTCTATACAATTGAGAGTCGAAAATTTTGATCTCAATCTTAATTTTCGAGACCGATTCATTGCTCTCTAAGGAGCTATCCCTTAGCCGCTACTATGGCCGTTGTTGCCTCTTCCTAAACTGTAACAATTAAAGATGATGGTGAGAGCGACACATTGATATGCGCAATATGTCCGGAGACGCTGTCCACTGAATAGGCAACAAAATGATTGTCCTGCAGTCACCTTTTTCATGGGACCTGCATTTTTAATTGGTTTCATTCCGAACTTTCTGAACTTGAATGCCCTCTCTATAGGAACAAATTTAGTCTCCTAGTTTCCCAGTTTGATGGCCCACTGTCTCCCAGTTCTTAAATCTCTATCTGACACTCCTTAAACGGACATAATTCATAGGTTTCAATCAAGTTTTAAGGTGAATTTTTTTGGGGTTTTAAACGGATGCTGTTTATTTTCAATTTTTTTAAGTGTTATAAGTCACAGTACACGCAAATAAGTTCTTGTAAATGTGGGCTTTTAACCTAGGGCAATCCCTGGTAAGGCATTTAGGGGAATTTCGACTATTTGTTGGTGTCATGATTCATTCCCAGGTGAAATGGGTGTATATAGTTTTTCCATTTTTCAGTTTTATATGAAAAGCTTGAGCAAATATTGGTTGAGTAAATGTAATATTTTTGACAAGTGACATCAAAATTTAATTTAAAATTTTAAAAACATTAAAAGTATTAATATTTAGTTTAATTTTAAAAACAAATAATTATTTAACATAATTAGGAATATTAATAATAAAATAACTTTAGAGATCAAATCTGTTGACATGTTTGTTTTCATCTTTATAAATCCATTTTTTTTTAAATGTTAACCTGAATCTTTAAATATTTATCTCCCAAACAAATTTAAAAGCAATCCATGTTGGTTATCTTATTGATATCAATTAAATCCCAATTTAAGTTTAAAAAATAAATTATTAATATTAAAAAAATATACCTATGCTAAATAAAATATTTAAATACCAACCTATATAAATTTTTTAAAAGGGAGGGGCTAGTTCCCAAGCAGAAGCATTATAGGGCCCTCTTTTTATTACATTGTATACTTATTAGACAATGCTGATAACAGTCACATCGAATCTAACATACAATCGGAATATGTGCCACGGAATCGTATACGATGCAACATCCGCACAGCTCCACAAGATTCGAACGCGGCCCGGTTGCGTGCAAACCAACTGCCACGACCGCTATATCATGCACTCTTGCAAATACCAACCTATATATTTATATATGAAACCCATAAATAATAGTAAAAACAATTCCTATATATTCATATAGAAACGGTAAATAATAATAAAAACAATTATACTAAAAGTTTTTATGAATCTGAAAAGTGCCATAATATCAAGTTATCCATGGGAGAATATGTATTGACTAGCCCAATGCTTTCCATTCCAATCGGAGGTGCTGATGTTTTACTAGGAGTCCAATGGCTACAGTCCTTGGGTACAATAGCTTTTAATTTTCAAGAACTTTTCATGAAATTTTATGCGGAAGGAAAGGAAGTTGAATTAAGGGGTATTGTAGGGAAACAAGGAAAGATAATCAGCTCTAACGGTATTACAAAGCTTCTAAAAAAGGAACAAAGAGGTGTAATTGCACAGTTATGTTCGCTAGATGTTTCCACATCGAAATCATCTATTTCTCTAGATCTCCAAAAAGTCTGGACAGTCATTCCAAGGTATTTGAGACTTCCAAAAGTCTCCCACCTATTCATGATCATGATCATGCTATTCATTTGATTCCAAGAAGTGCTCCTCCAAACATCAGGCCGTACAGATATCCCTATGCCCAAAAGAGTGAAATTGAACATATGGTTGCAGAAATACTAGATGCTGGTATAATTCAACCTAGTCAAAGTTGTTTCTCTGCTCCAGTAGTATTGGTGCACAAGAAGGATGGATCATGGCACATGTGTTCGAATTATAGAGAGCTCAACAAGCTCACTATTAAAGATAAGTTTCCCATTCGTATCATTGATGAATTACTGGATGAATTGCATGGATCAATTTACTTCACCAAGTTGGATCTTCGTTCAGGATATCTTCAAATCAGAAGGAAGACTGAAGGCATTCCGAAAACAGTATTTAGAATTCATGAGGGTCATTATGAATTTTCGGTCATGCCTTTTGGCCTTACCAATGCACCTTCTACATTTCAAGGTTTGATGAATTCCATTTTCAAACCCTTCCTTAGAAAATTTGTGTTAGTATTTTTTGATGATATACTAATCTACAGCAAGTCTTGGAAGGATCATGTTCAACATGTTGACATGGTGCTCAACTATTGGAGGAGAAACAATTATATGCAAAAATCTCCAAATGTTTCTTTGGAGTAAGAGGTGGAATATCTGGGTCATATTGTATCTCATGAAGGAGTTAAGGTAGACCCTAGCAAAATTAAAGCTATTAAGGAATGTAAAATCACCACATCCATAAAGCATTTGCGAAGATTTCTCAGGTTGAGAGGGTATTATTGCAAGTTTGTTAAGAATTATGAGAGAATAGCCGCACCTCTAACAACATTATTGAAGAAAGATGCATTTTCATGGACTCCAGAAGCAACAAAGGCCTTCGAACATCTTAAAGAGACAATGTGCCAAGCACCAGTCTTAGCTACACCGGACTTCACAAAAACCTTTATTGTGGAATGTGATGCTTCAGGAATGGAATTGGTGCTGTTTTAATGCAAGATGAAAGACCATTGCTTTTGAAAGTCGTCTAATCAAGGGAAAGTTCTTACACAAAGCTATTTATGAGAAGGACCTGTTGGCAATACTACATGCACTTCAGAAATGACGACTCTACCTAATGGGAAGACACTTCAAGGTAAAAACGGATCATGATAGCCTTAAATACTTTTTAGAACAAAGATTATCCTATGAAGAGCAACAAAAGTGGGTCACAAAGATGTTGGGTTATGACTTTGAAATCATCTACAAAAAAGGGAAGCAAAGTGTGGTGGCAGATGCACTCTCAAGAAAGGATGAGGATGTGGAAGCGTTGTTGTGTGCCATTTCTATTATCCAACCAGATTGGATAAATGAAGCAAGGCAGAGTGGAAGAATGATGAAGAAGTGTGGGCACTTATTCAAAGGTTACAACAAGATTCCAGTACATCTGATACATTTAGTTGGAAAAATGATTCGTTATGGTACAAAGATTGCTTATACCTTTGTAAGAATTCGCAACTCAAACAAAAGATTCTTATGGAATTGCACACTTCTTCCTTAGGAGGGCACTCAGGATTTTTAAAAACTTACCACAGGGTTAAGAATGATTTTTTTTGGGATGGCCTTAAATCAGATATTAAAAAATTTGTGGCGGAAAGTTTGGTTTGCCAACAAAATAAAGTTGAAACAATTAAAACACTGGGTCTATGACAACCTTTATCCATTCCAAGCCAACGTTGTGAGGAGGTTTCAATGGATTTTCTCACATGTTTACCCAAGTCTGAGTGAAAGAGTGTCATCATGGTGGTAGTTGACAGACTTACCAAGTATGCACACTTTTGTGCATTATCACATCCATTTAAAGCCAGTACAGTTTCTACTGCATTTATGGAAACAATTCAAAAGCTACATGGAAACCCAAAGATTATTGTAAGTGACAGAGATCCCATTTTCACTGGAAATTTTTGGACAAAATTAGTTTCTTGTCTTGGTACTCAGTTAGCTCATAGCTCATCTTATCATCCTCAATCTGATGGGCAAACTGAGATAGTAAAAAAATGTTTGGAAGGATATCTTCGTTGCTTTGTATCTAATAAACAGACACAATGGGTCAAATGGTTGCCTCTGGCTGAATGGTGGTATAACACTTCCTTCCATACAGCAACAAAAATGACCCCATTTATGGCACTTTATGGATATCAGCCACCATCCATCACATCATATTTAAGAGAAACATCAACAAAAAGTCCTCCAACTCTTAAAGGATAACCTCGTGTTGGCGCAAAATAGAATGAAACAACATGCAGATCAATATCGTAGTGAAAGAAGTTTTGATGTAGGTGATTGGGTATTCCTATGGCTACAACCATATAAACAAATGTCCCTCAAGCAAGCTAAGAAGGATAATAAATTATCACCAAAGTATTATGGTCCATACAAGGTGTTGCAAAAGATGGGTACGATGGCATGCAAATTGGAGCTTCCTGTAGCTTCTCGAGTGCACCTAGTTTTCCATGTTTCATGTTTAAAGAAGGTTATAGGCGGCAAGCTCCCAATTCAAACAATAATGCCAGAACTTGACGACGAAGGAAAAATTATATTCGAACCAAAAGTAGTCAAAGAAACAAGAACTCGACAGCTACGAAATCGATCAATTTCAGAATATCTCATCAAGTCGAAGAACTTATCAGCTTAAGATTCCACATGGGAGGATGAGAATTTTATACAGAAGAATCCAGAACTACTCAAGCATTTAGGATAACACATTTTTGAAGGAGAGGGGCATGTTAGGTCCCTATAATACTAGTGATTACCCCATTACTATTGTAGTTGTATCCCTTATTAATATTGTTGTGCCCCCATTACCCCCATATTGTTATTACTGTGCCCCATAGAATCCCTCTATTGTTATTTTTGTGGCTTTATATTATTATTGTTAGGTCAGCTAGATTATCTTGTGACTCCTTAGACTCCCATATATAGAAATGGGGTTTTGTCATTTGAATCATCAAGGAATCATTCATTTGTGTAATATAAAGGAGGTTGCCCCCTCAAAGAGGCTGAATTCTGAGGCATTGATCTATCTTTTTTAACTTTTGTGAGATGGTTTCATAATAGTCGATGCCTTTCTAGAAGGTTTTGCATGTACGAAAATGCAACAATTTAAACATGCTCTTGGGTGAACAAGAATTTCATTACAAATTCGGTCACTCTTTAATGTTAGTAAGGATCTATTTGGTTGTTAGTTCCACTTCACATTTCCAACTACGAAATTCTCTTTCTCATCCGAAGCAACATATTCACTCAACAAACACCATCTAGTTAAACACGCATAGATACATAATTTCCTTCACAGACCAAGCTAAGTTGTTATGCAACCAACTCACAAAATCAAAGAATTTATATACGAATGACCTAAAAATTAGCCTCTTTGAGAGGGAACCTCCTTTACATTACACAAATGAACAATTCTTGGATGATTCAAATGATAAGACCTCCTTTCTATATATAGTAGTCTAAGGGGTTAGAATATAATTAGAGCCTACATAACAATAATATTGTAAGGGAACAAAAAAAACAATAATGGGATTCTATGGGGCACAATAATAAGAATATGGGGAATACATGGGCACACTAATACAATAAGGAGATTTTACGAACAACAGTAATGAGCTACATTAGTAGTATAGGGACCTAAGCTGACCCTCTCCTTCAAAAAGTGTTTTCCTCAACGCTTGAGTAGTTATGGATGTTTATGTATAAAATTCTCATCCTCTCATGTGAAATCTTCGATGGGTAAGATCTTCCACTTGACGAGATACTTTGAAATTGATCAATTTTGTAGATGTCGAGTTCGTGTATCTGTGACTGCTTCAAGTTCCAATATGATTTTTCCTTCCTTTTCCAGTCCCAACAATATTGTTTGAAGTTGGAGCTTGTCACCTATAACCTTCTTTAAATAGGAAATATGGAAAACTGGGTGCACTCGGGAAGATGCAGGGAGATCCAATTTGCATGCCATAGTAACAATCTTTTGCAACACCTTGTAAGGACCATAGTACTTTTGTGATAATTTATCCCTCTTAGCTTGCTTGAGGGACATTTTTTTGTGTGGTTGTATCCGTAAAAATACCCAGTCACCTACATCAAAACTTATTCCACATTGATGTTCATGTGCCTGTTGTTTCATTTTATTTTGTGCCAAAGTGATGTTATCTTTTAAAAGTTGGAGAAATTTTTGTTGATGCTCGATGTGAGCTTTCACTAACTGAATATTTTTCTTCTTGATATGTCGTTCAATCTTGACAGTTTAAGGACTGGTAATTCTTACCAATGCATTACAATATATAGTCGGATTCATTTCTTGTTTCTCTAGGGTTGGTTCATGGTGTATATCCTCTTATTTTGAAATTTTTTTATCATTTTATTTCTCCTCTTCACAATCTATGTAAACTAATTTCTTCTCGGCACACTCATGACCTTTAGTGTATTTTCTATCACAATTGTAACAAATACCTTTTTCTATTTTTTCTTCCAATTGTTGTGGTGTCAACCTTGTATTTTATGGGAGGGTAGGAGCAACAACATGACTGCCATCTTTATAGTTATGAGTGGTAAACTTCCTCGCTGCCATAATTTTGCTTTCATTTTTTCTTCCCAACCTAAATGCCTTCTCCAATGAATCAAGTTCTGAAAGGCGACTAGATGTTGGATTTTATCCTTCAAATTCCCTATGAAGACATCAACCCTATGCTCCTCTAGAATATTGTTTACCCTTATATTCAATTTTTGGAAGTCCTCAATGTGCTCTACCATTGAACCCTTTTGTTTGAGATTTATCAATTGGAAAAAGAATGTGTTTCACTTTGTATCCTCATAATGCGCTATCAATTCCTCCATAAAAATGGACCAGGTGGTAATTTGTTTACAAAAGAAAAGCTATCAATACCATACAAACTTATTGAGTTCTAAATATAAAGTTTCAATACACTCCTTTTGTGTGCTTTTCAAATTATGGAGATCCAAATGTTGTCCATTTGTAGTATCCATGTTACTGTATCCTTCAATCAAACTTCCTCATATTAGTCTTTGGAATATGGTGGATATTCAATCCAACATTAGGTTCTACGAAATCATGATTAAGATATCTTTTGTTCTCATCATGAGTTTCCTCTACTACCTTTTCACCATTAGAAAGCTTTTCTTGTAGTGACTTTGTCCCAATTTCCTTCAAACCTTCGACGTATTTCTTCACCTATTCCATGTTTCCATTAAATTTTTCTTATATTCCATTGATCTTGTTGATCATAGCGTGATGGTTTATGTTACATTTTGTGAGAGAGAAATTTGTTGCATTTGGTCTTGTAATTTTGATATATAATGTTGCATTTATTCCTCTTCTTTAGGATTCATGGTAGAGCTTTTTGATTGCTTACTAGGCGTTTCTATTTTCTTGCTTCGAGTCATTTTCAAATAAAAATTATATATATGCTTCACTATGCCCTTTAAATTATGTCAAACTGATTTTTCAAACAGAAGTATGCAATTTTTAAAAAACTAGACACATTTTTTCACTTTGTAGGAGCTTGATATTGAATCTATTGTATATCTGTAATTTGGGATCGCCAAGGTTTGAAATGTCTTCCCGTGGTATAACTCGAAGCCTTCTTTCTAAGCCCACAAGTCTGATCGAGATTGGATTCTCCAAAAAAAAGGTATTCCCAACCTTCCATGATAACCAGATTATAGACTAGTTCAGTAGATCGAACTTGTACGCTATGTGATTTTAAACAGTGACTAAATAAACGACTTAAATGGTTGCAACGAGTTGGAATAATGAAAGGTAATCCACGGAAAACAAATTATGTTTGAGGCTCAATCGAAGGCAGACTAAAAGCTATTCATTCTTCTAGTCGGCCTGCGAAAGATAACACAACTATATTACAAACTCTAAAATGAATATATAAAGCATTACAGTTATTACAAACTCTAAAACGATAGTATAAATATATAAAGCATTACAGTTATCAGAAGAAAGTCTTGTATTGCGCTCTTTCAGGATATATTCGCAAACTCTTTGAGAAGGTGAGGAGATGGAGGAATCAGGAAATGTAAGTGATAATGATAATACCAATCTTGCTAGAGAAATTCTTGAGAGGGTTACGCGTCACATGGAAAACACAATAATTAGAGACATGATCTTATGGGAAATTGAAGAATATGTACCTTCTACTCTAACAAGTACAGTTGATGGCCTTTCACATGAAGGAGCGGCATCAACCTAAAACGAAGACCCCGTTCAACAGCACCTGATCTCTAGTGTAACGTTTAGATGGATTGAAGTAGATAGTGAAGATAGTGACTGGGAATTGGAGAATGCTTGGGATAAGGACTGGGAATTCGAGAGTGTTTGGGATAATGTGTACGTACATCAATTAGATGACATTGGACAGAAACCCGAGTTTGAATGGCGTCCTCTCAAATACAGTGACCAAAGGAATATCCAGGCTTCAATGGCTGAAAACATCAACATTGTTTTGCTGAGAATTATCATAGATTAGGGCCGCCTCGATGGAAATGTGTGGAGCCAACAAGTTGTATGGAGTGGAAGTTTTGCAGATTGTAATCGGGTACTGCAACTCTTGGAAAATGATAGTAATACTGCTAATTCTATACAATTGAGAGTCGAACATTTCGATCTCAATCTTACTTTTCGAGACCAATTCATTGCTCTCTACATGAGCTATCCCTTAGCCGCTGCTATGGTCGTTGTTGCCTCTTCTGAAACCATAACCATTAAAGATGATGGCAAGAGCGACACATTGATATGCGCAATATGTCAGGGGACGCTGTCCACCAAATGGGCAACAAAACGATTGCCTTGCAGTCACCTTTTTCATGGGACTTGCATTTTTTCTTGGTTTCATTTGGAACTTTCTGAACTTGAATGCCCTCTCTGCAGGAACAAATTTAGTCTCCCAGTTTCCCAGTTTGATGCCCCACTGTCTCCCAGTTCTTAAATCTCTATCCGACCCTCCTTAAATGGACATAATTCACAGGTTTCAATCAAGTTTTAAGGTGAATTTTTTTGGGGTCTTAAACGAATGTTGTTTATTTTCAATTTTTTTAAGTGTTATAAGTCACAGTACCCGCAAATAAGTTCTTGTAAATGTGGTCTTTCAACCTAGGGCAATCCCCGGTAAGGCATTTAGGGGAATTGTGACTATTTGCTGGTGTCGTGATTCATTCCCAGGTGAAATGTGTATATATAGTTTTTCCATTTTTCAGTTTTATATGAAAAGCTTGAGAAATATTGGTTGAGTAAATGTAATATTTTTGACAAGTTACCTCAAAATTTAATTTAAAATTTTAAAAACATTAAAAATATTAATATTTAGTTTAACTTTAAAAACAAAAAAATATTTAACATAATTAGGAATATTAATAATAAAATAATTTTAGAGATCAAATCTGTTGACATGTTTGTTTTCATCTTTATATATCGATTTTTTTTTTTTAATGTTAACATGGATTTTTAAATATTTATCTCCCAAACAAATTTAAAAGCAATCCATGTTGGTTATATTACTGATTCCAAAGTGTTTCCATAGTGAGTGACAGGAAATTCATGATATCAATGATGATTCAAAAACTTTTTCAGTTATTGTTAGTAATGCTATACATTAAACCATGAATAGTTCTTAGAAGTGTACACCATTATGAATACTAACAATTGTTGCCTTACTTTTAAATTACCACCTTCCACCTTCCCTCAGTTTACTTCCTTATATGTTCTTCCAACAAAGGAACTTCATAACCATTTTGCCTGGGACATAGGATTCTTCATGTCCAGTAACTGAATTGAAATAATTTAAACATATTCTGAATCCTTGATAATGTTAAGATTCTTCATTTCCAGTAACTGAATTGAAATAATTTAAACATATTGTGAATTGTAGATAGTGTTTTAATGTTTACTGCGTCAATGCAAGTAGAGCAGTATGTCGGTTACTGCATAACAGATCAGGATGTGATATTCCATGGTTTCTTGATGGTTATATATGTTGATACAACAAGGGAAAATTATAAGTTTTTTTTTCTTGAACTTTTACATGGATTCAACTATAATTTGAATTTTGTCGGAGTATGCTACAATTGATTTATTTTGATTTATATCAAAAAATATTTTTTATTGACATATAGTATATTAAAGTATATTAATATTAATATGGATATTCTTAAGACATAAAATTTTATAATTTTAAAATTTCAATATATATGTTATATCTAAATATAATATTTTATTTATTTTTCTAATTTATAACTCTCAACTCTAACTCATATTTATTTACATGTCATTTTTATATTTAAAATAAATGTTTATTGAAAATAAATGTTTGATTATTTTTAGTACAAGTATTGGGTATGTTCAAAATTTAATAAAGTAATAATATTAGTCATAATTGCTTAAAAAAAATTATCATTGCATTTACTAAGTTATTTTTCTTTCATAAATGGGGGTTTATAGAGTGACCACTTAAATACTGGAGAAAAGAAGCTCTAGGAGCCTTTCAAATAGTAGGAAACTAGATGGTCAATGAAAATCATGCCCCTCATTGAGGTATTTTTTTCCATCAAACAAATTTTGCAATGAAAACCATCTCTTGGAATATCACTACCATAAATATCTTCAGAAAACAGAGGTATTTTAGAGTAATCAAGGAAAAGTCTTCAATTACATGAATGCAGCAAATTTTCTATAAGAAAATTTGTAATATTGTAGCTCATTTTGGGAAGGAATGTGTAGTCATGGTCGTAGATGCCAAAGGCAATGTTAGAGGACTAGCCATTTTTAGGAAGCAGTTAGAGGTAGTCTTACCATATTGGATAGCCCATTATTGAATCCTATTTGGATGGTTGTAGTAGCTTTGCTCAAAAGAAATGAGTGTTTGTCGGGGTATGGTTCCCATATCTCGATAGAGAGGGTAGCCTTGTTGGAACAATTATGGATCATATCTTTACATGTGGATGATAATATGCAGAGATTACAATTCAATTGTATCTCTTGAATAAAATAAAGAAGGGATCAGATAATTTAGGGCTTTGATACATGACACGACACTTGTTAATGTAGGTACAAATAATGGGGTGGGTATGCACCAAGTAGTGAGGTGGTTAGAGAAATTTTTAGTATCTAAAGATTTGACTAACAAATACCTATTTGTTGAAGTTTCTATTCTAGTGGGGTTGGGTTTGAACAATTGGCTAATCCAACTAGATTTGGATGTGAAGATAGGGTCCCATAATAGCCCTTTTAGGTTTGGGATTCCAACGGAAATGTTGTGGCTATTGGAAGGAATTAAGATCCATGGTATGAACAAGAAGCACACATTTAAGGAGCTAAAAATGAAGATCAATTATTAGAATAGGAAAGAAGTTGGAAATGTTATTTTAAATAAGAAAGCCTTGGAAAGTAGGATGCAACTGATCTAATAACAAATTATCCAAAATGGGAAATTAAAAGAAATTATTAAAGTACATGGAATAAATATTAACTAACCATAGCAACACTAAAAGAAAGAGGATTTTTTATGCTAATAGAGGTCCCAAGTTTAGTTGCTTAGAGAGGGTGAGCACAATACTAAATTATTATATAAGGCAATGATCAAGTGATTCCAACACAATATGATTTCCTGTGCTATCCTCCCATGACAATCAACATTTGGTTTAGCATTGTGAAAATGAGTAGGAATCGGTGACCTATTATCAAACACTTCTTACTAATCAATCTCCACATAGAGATGAGGAAATATGATGCATAACAACCCCCATTCGTTGTGTAATTCTTCGAGATCAAAATGATGCTTTGATGTGAGAGGTGTCCTTGAAGGAGGTGGAGAGGTGGTTGTGTTGACATTGTGAAACAAAATTGTAGGCATTCATGACTCTACCATTCAATTCCCACATTTATAGCCGTTGTTGCCCAAGGTTTTTCACAGGTTGGGAGGATCATGTTTCTGCAGTATATTTCGACAAAGGAGCAAGATGCTAACATTTTGACAAAGGCATTGTCAAAGTGTAAATTCGAGTTCCATAGAGACAGGATCAAGGTGGCAGATAATCCCTTTCTTGTTGAGAGGGAGTGTTGAAATGTGGCAACAAGAATATTACAATTTAATTTGTCCTTGAATTAAATTGTGAATTAAAATCGAATTTACTCTTAACAACTACTTGGAAATAATTAATTAATTCATTTTGAATTAATTAGTTTACTGAGTTAAGTCCAGTTAAATTAGTTCCAAATTGTTTAAGGAACTAATATAGAGTTAATAGTCAGTTGATGCATGCATGCACTCAACTAGTGTGCTCCAGTCAAATGAAGATTCCCTCATCAGAAACTCATGCATGTATATTCTAGGAAAGACCCAGTTGAAATTAAAGTCAAAGACAGTGTACTATCAGTTGCATTGTTTTCTTATAAAGAAAACTCATGCATGTAGTCAAGGAATCATTCCTTGAGGATTTCGCAATCCTGAAAATGTGTGAGAGAGTGTTCCACTTGGTTGAAGGTGAATCATCACAGAGGAAAAACGCAAGGAAATATGATCTTGGAGGGCAGAGAGGAAGGCTGGATAGAAGCCAAGGTTACCTGTAAGCATCTATGAGGATTGTACTAAGAGTTGGCTAGCTATGAGAGCTAAGGCTCTTTATAATTCCTATGTATTTCCACCTTGTTTGATAATATAGATAGTAGGTTTTTTAGCTGAGGCTTTCCCCAAAGTATTTTCATGTGTATTGTGCATTGCTTCTTCTTCTTCTAGTTATATTGTTCAACTCAATATTTAAGCTTTCGCAAATTGATAGTAGAAGTAGGTTATAGTATTCTACTTTGATTTATATTGTATTATCGAGTTAACCTACATCATATTTTCTACATGGTATTCAGAGCTGGATCTGTAGAAGTTTTCTACACTGTATGGAAGTTGTGAACAATATACTATGAAGAGAATTTGAAGTTTGAAGCTCGGGGTTGCAGGTGCAAATCGAATTCATATCATACTTCAAGGTTGGCCAATGGCGTTCTATGGCTTGAGACTCGAGTATGCCTTGGAAGGTAGCTCGAATTACATAACATGGAAAGATAGAATGGAGGTTGTATTAGAAGACAATGGCTTGAAAGAATTCATTGATCATGAAATCCCAAAGCCAACTTAAACTAATGCAGAAGAGTTGGCTGAGTGGAAGAAGTGTGTGGTGAAGGTGAGATGAATCATCCTTGAGGGAGTTTGAGACCATATTGTCTTGAGTCTCCATTGGAAGGATACTCCATTTTCAATGTGTAAGACATTGAAGGACCTCTACTAGAACAGTACTGACCAGAGGAAATTTGCGCTCAGGGATAAGCTTCGAAGAATCAAGATGGAGAAGGGAAATACTATTTCTACATATCTGAACAAGCTTACCACCTGGAGAGATGAGCCTGGAAGTGTGGGAATAACTATTGTCGGTGATGATATGGTGAGCCTCATTCTCCTTGGCCTTCCAAAGAGTTGGAATAGCTACCAGGACTCTGTCAATGGAAGGGGAACTGCCAAATTAGGAACGACTATGGTTGGATTTGATGCAGGAGGAGATCAGGAGGAATACACGAAATGGTTCTTCATCCAAGAATGATGATGAAGAAAATATGGCCTTAGCATGTAAGGCAATGAAAGGGAAGGGGAAGGCTTCCCATTCCAAATCGAATTATTCTCATGGAGGGAAGAAGGGTGACATGTCTAAAGTGAGATGCTTTAATTGTCACGAGATGGGACATTATGTGACTAATTTTCCATCGAAGAAGTCCAAGAAGGGATCCTAGAAAGGATTAGAAGGTGAGGCATTAGCCTCTCAGTTCGAAATGGAATTTACCCTCATCACATGCATGGTGTCATCAATGATGGGTTGTGTTTGGTATCTTGACAGTGGAGCCTCATTCCACATGACCGGTGATAAAAAGTTATTTAGTACCTTGGAGGAGAAAGACCTTAAGATGCGCATAGATATGGGTGACGACGGAAGGTACAGTGTTTCAAGAGTGGCCACAGTTGCCTTTTAGTGGGAGCAGAAACCACCTCTCACCTTGATAGATGTGATGTATGTGCCTAGACTAAAGAAGAGCTTGGTATAGGTCGCGATGTTGGAGGACAAAGGCTATGATGTTGTCTTCAGTAAAGGAAAGGCGTTCCTAAGACACAGCCATGGGTTATACCAAGAGGATAGGGATTCGGGTGAAGAATCTCTATAAACTAGAGGTAGATGAGTGTGCAGAATTGAGTACAAAATCAGAATTGGTGCAAGGCCAAGACATTGGCGAGTTATGGCACAGCAGGTTGGGCCATTTGCATCAGGTGACTTTCAGGATAATGTAGCAGATATCTACAGGACGTCCCAAAGGTAAAGTTGAGCAAGCTGACACATGCAAAGGTTGTACCTTAGGAAAGTACACCAAGTCTTCCTTTCATGATCGAGAGAGTCGAGCAGAGGCTATCTTAGAGTGAGTTCATATTGATGTGTGTGGACCATTCTCGATGGTATCCATAGTGAAGCAAAGGTATTATGTGATTTTGATTGATGACTATTCTCGTAAATGCTGGATTTTTTTCATGCAGAAGAAGGACCAAAATTTCACTAAGTTTTGTGAGTTCAAAGCTTTGGTCGAGAGAGAGTCACGGAAGAAGATCAAGGCCTTGAGAAGTGACAATGGTGGAGAATATGTCTCTCAAGAGTTTAAGGACTTCTTCGCAGTGAAATGAATTAAACGAGAGTTGACAGAACCTCATAACCCACAACAGAATCAGGTGCTCGAGAGGAAGAAAAGAACTATTGTAAGGGTAGCATGGGCAATGTTGCATGACCAAGGTCTACCACTTCACTTGTGGGCTGAGGCATGCAACATAGCGGTCTATTTGTAGAATAGAAGCTAGCATCGCATAGTTGGGATGAAGACACGAGAGGAAGCTTTCTCCAATAAGAGACTAAATGTGGGTCACTTCAGGATCTTTGGCTCATATTTATATTTCCATGTGGCAAAGGATGCATGGAAGAAGCTTGAGTCGACAATAGAGTTGGGGATACTTGTGGGGTACTCTAATACACCTCACAACTATCGGGTGCACTTGCCTACTAGTCGGAGGACAGTGGTTCACAAACATCTCAAGTTTGATGAGCAGAATGTCATGCAAGTTTCCCTTGAGAGGGAGCTCCAACTACAAGTTGTGGAGGAACTGTTGGTTCCTAATGAGGAGGAGCCTCAAACTGTGAAATCTTTTAATTTGGAGCTCTAAATTATGACTTTTATTCTCCAGTTGTAGCATTAAATTTCTTTTAGTATGTACCCTTCTCACCTCCAAGACAACTTAAGTTCTATCTTCAAAACCATATTATGCAAGCTCTTCTTTTGTCTTGGAATTCAGAACCTTGATTATTTTTGTAGCATCTCCTGGTTGTTGGTCGAGGTCTTCCTTTACTTCTACCACTACCTCCTTTAATTTCAGTAATAATTCTTCTCGTTCAAAAATAATCTCAATTGAAGGCCATAATTCAATAATTGATTCATTAATATTAAGCCAAATATTTTCTTTGGATTGAACAATGGTTTGAGGAATTACAACTTCATTTTCATAAGTTTGTATTTGGAGAGTCAACTTAAAAAGGAAAAACTTATCACTTGCTTCTCAAAGCATCCACGACTACTCACTAAATAGAATGGTTACATCTTAAGTAGAATGGCCATCCAATGCATACCTTTGAGACAATGCATCTTATGTTAGCAATCCTACTATGGCTCAGAGTCATGGTCGATGCCTTTCTAGAGGGTTTTGCATGTACGAAAATGCAACAATTTAAACATGCTCCGGGGTGAACAAGAATTTCATTACAAATTCGTTCACTCTTTAATGTTGGTAAGGATCCATTTGGTTGTTAGTTCCACTTCATATTTCCACCTACGAAATTCTCTTTCTCATCCGAAGCAACATATTCACTCCACAAACACCATCTAGTTAAACACGCATAGATACATAATTCCCTTCACATGCCAAGATAAGTTGTTATGCAACCAACTTACAAAATCAAAGAATATATATATCAATGACCTAAAAATTAGCCTCTTTGAGAGGGAAACTCCTTTACATTACACAAATGAACAATTCTTGGATGATTCAATTGATAAGACCTCCTTTCTATATATAGTAGTGTAAGGGGTTAGAATATAATCAGAGCCTACATAAAAATAATATTGTAAGGGAACAAAAATAACAATAGTGGGATTCTATGGGGCACAATAATAAGAATATGTGGAATACATTGGCACACGAATTTAATAAGGAGGTTTCACGAACAACAGTAATGAGCTACATTAGTAGTATAGGGACCTAAGCTGACCCTCTCCTTAAAAAAGTGTTTTCCTCAACGCTTGAGTAGTTATGGATGTTTATGTATAAAATTCTCATCCTCTCATGTGAAATCTTCGATGGGTAAGATCTTCCACTTGATGAGATATATTGAAATTGATCGATTTTGTATATTTCGAGATCGTGTATCTGTGACTGCTTCAAGTTCCAATATGATTTTTCCTTCCTTGTCTAGTCCCAATAATATTGTTTGAACTTGGAGCTTGTCACCTATAACCTTCTTTAAACAGGAAATATGGAAAACTGGGTGCACTCGGGAAGATGCAGGGAGATCCAATTTGCATGCCATAGTAACAATCTTTTGCAACACCTTGTAAGGATCCTAGTACTTTTGTGATAATTTATCCCTCTTAGCTTGCTTGAGGGACCTTTGTTTGTGTGGTTGTATCTGTAAAAATACCGAGTCGCCTACATCAAAACTTATTCCACGTTGATGTTCATGTGCATGTTGTTTCATTTGATTTTGCGCCAAAGTGAGGTTATCCTTTAAAAGTTGGAGAGCTTTTTGTCGATGCTCGATGTGAGCCTTCACTACCTGAATATTTTTCTTCTTGATATGTCATTCAATCTCAAGAGTTTAAGGACTGGTAATTCCTGCCAATGCATTAGAAGATATAGTCAGATTCATTTCTTGTTTCTTTAGGGTTGGCTTGTGGTGTGTATCCTCTTATTTTGACATTTTTTTATCCTTTTCTTCCTCCTCTTCACAATCTATGTAAACTAATTTCTTCTCGACACACTTATGACCTTTAGTGTATTTTCTATCACAATTGTAACAAATACCTTTTTCTATTTTTTCTTCCAATTTTTGTGGTGTCAACCTTGTAGGTTATGGGAGGCTAGGAGAAACAATTTTACTGCCATCTTTATAGTTATGAGTGGTCAGTTTCCTTGTTGCCATAATTTTTCTTTCAATTTTTCTTCCCAACCTGAATGCCTTCTCCAATAAATCAGGTTCTCAAAGGCGACCAGATGTTGGATTTTATCCTTCAAATTCCCTATGAAGACATCAACCCTATGCTCCTCTAGAATATTGTTTACCCTTATATTCAATTTTTGGAAGTCCTCAATGTGCTCTACAATGGAACCCTTCTGTTTGAGATTTATCAATCGGAGAAAGAATGTGTTTCACTTTGTATCCTCATAATGTGCTATCAATTCCTCCATAAAAATGGACCAGGTGACAATCTGTTTATAAAACAAAAGTCATCGATACCATACAAACTTATTGGGTTCTAAATATAAATTTGCAATACATTCCTTTTGTGTGTTTTTCACATTATGGAGATCCAAATATTGTCCATCTATAGTATCCATGTTACAGTATCCTTCAATCAAACTTCCTCATATTAGTCTTTGGAATATGGTGGATATTAAATCCAACATTAGGTTCTATGAAATAATGATTAAGATATCTTTTGTTCTCATCATGAGTTTCATCTACTACCTTTTCACCATTAGAAAGCTTTTCTTGTAGTGACTTTGTCCCAACTTCCTTCAAACCTTTAATGTATTTCTTCAGGTATTCCATATTTCCATTCAATTTTTCTTCTATGCCATTGATCTTGTTGATCATAGCTTGATGGTTTATGTTACATTTTGTGAGAGAGAAATTTGTCGCATTTGGCCTCGTAATTTTGATATATAATGTTGCATTTATTCCTCTTCTTTAGGAGTCATGGTAGAGATTTTGGATTGCTTACTAGGTGTTTTTATTTTCTTGCTTCGATTCATTTTCAAATAAATTTTTTTATATATGCTTCACTATGCCCTTTCAATTATGTCAAACTGATATTTCAAACAGAAGTTATGCAATTTTTAAAAACCTAGACACTTTTTTTTCACTTTGTAGGAACTTGATATTGAATCTATTGTATATCTGTAATTTGGGATTGCCAAGGTTTGAAATGTCTTCCCGTGGTATCCCTCTGAGTCTTCTTTCCAACCCCACAAGTCTGATCGAGATTGGATTCTCCAAAAAATAGGTATTCCCAACCTTCCACAATAACTAGATTATAGACTAGTTCAGTAGATCGAACTTGTATAAAGTGTCGTGTCTCACTGTTTTGATATTAGGCACTGAAAACTGTACCCAAAAAACTGCATTATGTCCTATTTGTATTTGAATCTGTTGCTTAGAGAGAAAGTTACGACAATTTTCCCAAGGTCACTTGTTTGATATGGAATTGGGGAGCCTACCAAAACCCTAACTTCCTTAGCTCGTATCTTTGAAAATGTAGAGACACAAGATCTGAAATTCAGACATGAGGTCCATCCAGATTTCATATCAAATGGGTTTTGATTTCAACTTCTGCAACTTCGTATAAAATACGTTATAGCCAAAATTCCACAATGCCCTGTTCGAAGGAGAAAAACCCTAGAATCCAAATCTTTGATACCACTAGTTACTCAACTAGCTCATAAAATAGAAAAATAGATAGATCAACCACTTCAAAGTCAGTCTCTTCAAGGGGGAAACCTCCTTTACATTACACAAATGAAAAATTCTTGGATGATACAAATGATAAGACCTCCTTTTTATATATAGGAGTCTAAGGGTCACATTATAATTAGAAACCACATAATGATAATATTGTAAGGGAAAAACAATAAAAATAGTGGGTTTCTATGGGGCAAAATAATAAAAATATTGGAATACACGGGGAGAAGAATACAATAAGGGGGTTTCACTAATAATAATAAGGTGTTATACTAGTAGTAGAGGGACCTAAAATAAGTGATGGGTCCTTCATCTCCATAGGAAAAATACTTGGGAATTTTTCAACATCAACTCTCAAGTGATCTTCTTGGAAAGCATGGTGGAGGCTCGAACTCACGTTCACAGTATGTGAACCGTGCAGATACTTTCCATCTAGGACCAATGTGGAGATAAATAAATATTTGAAAGTAGATTTCAAATAATTGAGCTCCTCGTGCTCATAAAACCATTTATTCAATGAATGCTCCTATGACAGGCTTAAAATAGGGAGACATTTGCGAATACCAAGTGCTGATTTCCCAAAACATATGTTTCCAAATCAAGGAGAAAGAAAGGGTGTTATTATGCATAAGATAAAACACGTATTATTGAATAATTGTTTCCTTGGTCTCAGTTTCTATAATGACTATATCTAGATTTAGCATGGTGGACAAAGACGTTATTGACAAGCCTGAAAAACACACATAAAATGGGCTCCAACAAAAAATTGAAAGATAGACAAGAAAATAATAACATCGAAAATGGAATTTTTGGAGTAGAGTTCAAAATCACATAGACATAGATCAATAAAGGGCACAGAAAATAAGTGGCTCACACTAGAGCATGGCAAGAGACCACCGGATTTGATACCATGTTAAACACAACTATGGGGAAGAAAAAAAATATGAAGGATCAGCCTTGAATGCATTACTATTCACAATGATAGATATTTATACAAGTCTAGTGACCCTTGGTTTCAGATTTGAAGTAGTCCCTTAGACTCCCTTTGATTGTTTAGCTTCCCCACCAACCGTTAGAGGATTATGTGTCCAACAAATTCAAACTCATAGTGTATGTTCACTAGACAATATATAAAATGTTGCCAAGTTTTGCATATATAAAACAAAGTTCGATTGTCTAATAAGAAAAAGTAGAAAGGATGTCGATCACACTTAGATACTCATGACCTAAATATTACAAAATAAAATTTATGAGAGTCACATAATCTCAATGATTTATGAGGGATTTATAAGAGTAAATTTGTTGAAGGAAAAACATAGTGGATGATAAGATGGTTATTTTTGCTATGATAAAACATATGGCTAATTAAGTTTTTATTTTTATTGGCACGGAATGAGAACTAACGTGAGGAAGTTTGTGGATAAATGTATAATTTGTCAATATGTTAAAGGAAAACAATAGAATCTTGAGTTTATCACGTCGTGGAAATCAATTAGTATGGAATGTCTGAGCTTTGTACTTAGAAATTTGGGAAAATAAGAAGTTGGAAGAGCTAGTGTAGAGTAAGTTGTCATAGTCTTGTAGAGTATACATGAACAAATTAAATAATAGCTACAAGAAAGTAGCCAAAAGTATATAAAAAGTTAGGATATCGAAGAAAGAGAAGTGAGCTTTGGAGTTGGCGATCACTTAAAGTCCTTTTGAGAAGATAAGGGTTTTCAAAAGTTGAGTATAATAAGCTAAAGTTGAAGAAAATTTAGAAAGTCATTAGCAAATGGATATCAAAATGACATACCAGGTGATAGAAGGCTCTCTCCTATATTTGATGCTGTACAAGTTCATCCCCATAGAGAACTTGAAGTAGAGGATGGGAAAGATGCAAATTAAAGGGATTCGATGGAAGAAGCAATTACCTACTTTCAAAGAGTTTCACATAGAGCATATGCTCAATCAAAGAATTGCAAAGTGAAAATAAAAAAAAAGATTTCTATGAGTATTTGGTGAAGTCTAAGGGACTTCTAACTAAAGATGAACCTCAATGAGTCCTTCAGAGATGCAAAAACATGGCATAAATATTTAATGTCTCATGGACATGTGTCCATGAAATATTTTATTTTCTAGGAGTTTGATGTAAGAGTAGCATACATAATTTCCCTTTTCTTTTAATCAGTAGAATATTTTATGTCTAAGGTCCTTTAACCCTGAGAAATCTAATTTTTTTAAGTTTTATAAGTCACAGTACCCGCAAATAAGTTCTTGTAAATGTGGGCTTTCAACCTAGGGCAATACCCGGTAAGGCATTTCGGGGAACTGCAACTATTTGCTGGTCTCATGATTCATTCCCAGGTGAAATGTGTGTATATAGTTTTTCCATTTTTCAGTTTTATATGAAAATCTTGAGCAAATATTGGTCGAGTAAATGCAATATTTTTGACAAGTTATCTCAAAATTTAATTTAAAATTTTAAAAACATTAAAAAGTTTAACTTTAAAAACAAATAATTATTTAACATAATTAGGAATATTAATAATAAAATAATTTTAGAGATCAAATCTGTTGACATGTTTGTTTTCATCTTTATAACTCGATTTTTTTTTTAAATGTTAACATGGGTCTTTAAATATTTATCTCCCAAACAAATTTAAAAACAATCCATGTTGGTTATCTTATTGATATCAATTAAATCCCAATTTAAGTTTAAAAAATAAATTATTAATATTAAAAAAATATATCTATGCTAAATAAAATATTTAAATACCAACTTATATATATTTTTTTTAAAAGGGAGGGGCTAGTTCCCAAGCAAAAGCATTATAGGGCCCTCTTTTTATTACATTGTATAAGTATCAGTTATCGGGCAACGCTGATAACAGTCACATCTAATCTAACATACAATCGGAATATTCGCCATCATCGGAATATGTGCCATGGAATAGTATACGCTGCAGCATCCGCGCAGCTCTACAGGTTTCGAATGCGGCCGGGTGCGTGCAAACCCACTACACCACCACTACATCATACACTCATGTGCAAATACCAACTTATATATTTATATATGAAACCCGTAAATAATAATAAAAACGATTCCTATATATTCCTATAAAAACGGTAAATAATAATAAAAACAATTATACTAAAAGTTTTTATGAATCTTTTGATAAAAGTGACTGATATGAAACAAATAAAATTAAAAACAATTTTCAGGAATGTTTCCTTCAATAACATAGAGATAATGGAGTTGATACAGAGAGGGTGTGTTTGTGTATAACACGAAATACATTTCCTGTTGCGAGGGATCCATTTCGGAAATTAATCTGACTGATATGAATGGATTCCAACGTTATGTATAAATTAAAATTGAAAATAACACAGATATTGATATTTGATATTTTGACAAACATAAAAATAATACTGCAACCAACTGCCCATATGCTGCAATTGATTTATTTTAATTTATATCAAAAATATTTTTTATTGACATATAGTATAGTAAAGTATATTAATATGGATATCTAAGACAATAATTTTATAATTTTTTTATCATATATATTTTATATCTAAAGGAAAATATTTTATTTTATTTTTCTAATTTATAACTTTTAGCTCTGCTCATATTTATTTACATGTCATTTTTATATTTAAAATAAATGTTTATTGAAAATAAATATTTGATTATTTTTAGTACAAATATTGGATATGTTCAAAAGTTAATAAAGTAATAATATTAGTCATAATAGCTTAAAAAAAATATCATTGCATTTACTAAGTTACTTGTCTTTCATAAATGGGGTTTATAGAGTGACCACTTAAATATCCTACAAAAAATTGGAGAAAAGAAGCTCTAGGAGCCTTTCAAATAGTAGGAAGCTAGATGGTCAATGAAAATCATGCCCCTCATTGAAGTATTTTTTTCCATCAAACAACTTTTGCAATGAAAACCATCTCTTGGAATATCACTACCATAAAAATCTTCAGAAAACAAAGGTATTTTAGAGTAATCAAGGAAAAGTCTTCAATTACATGAATGCAGCAAATTTTCTATAAGAAAATTTATAATATTGTAGCTCATTTTGGGAAGGAATGTGTAGTCATGGTCGTAGATACCAAAGGCAATGTTAGAGGACTAGCCATTTTTAGGAAGCAGTTGGAGGTAGTCTCACCATATTGGATAGCCCATTATTGAATCCTATTTGGATGGTTGTAGTAGCTTTGCTCAAAAGAAATGAGTGTTTGTCGGGGTATGGTTCCCATATCTTGATAGGGAGGGTAGCCTTCTTGGAACAATTATGGATCATGTCTTTACATGTGGATGATAATATGAGGAGATTACAATTCAATTGCATCTCTTGAATAAAATAAAGAAGGGATCAAATAATTTAGGGCTTTGATACATGACATGGTACTTGTTAAGGTAGGTACAAATAATGGGGTGGGTATGCACCAAGTAGTGAGGGGGTTAGAGAAATTTTTAGTATCTAAAGATTTGACTAACAAATACCTATTTTTTGAAGTCACTATTCTAGTGGGTTTGGGTTTGAACAATTGGCCAATCCAATTGGATTTGGATCTGAAGATAGGGCCCCATAAGCACCCATTTAAGGAGCTAAAAATGAGGATCAATTATTAGAATAGGAAACAAGTTGGAAATGTTATTTTAAATAATAAATCCTTGGAAAGTAGGATGCAGATGATCTAACAACAAATTATCCAAAATGGGAAATTAAAAGAAATTATTAAAGTACATGGAATAAATATTAACTAGCCATAGCAACACTAAAAGAAAGAGGAATTTTTATGCTAATAGAGGTCCCAAGTTTAGTTGCCTAGAGAGGGTGAGCACAATACCAAATTATTATATAAGGCAATGATCAAGTGATTCCAACACAATATGATTTCCTATGCTATCCTCCCATGACAGTCAACATTTGGTTTAGCATTGTGAAAATGAGTAGGAATCGGTGAACGATTATCAAACACTTCTTACTAATCAATCTCCACATAGAGATGAGGAAATCTGATGCATAACAACCCCAATTCCTTGTGCAAATCTTCGAGATCAAAATGATGCTTTGATGTGAGAGGTGTCCTTGAAGGAGGTGGAGAGGTGGTTGTGTTGACATTGTGAAACAAAATTGTAGGCATTCATGACAATACCATTCAATTCCTACATTTATAGCCTTTGTTGCCTGTGGCTTTTCACAGGTTGGGAGGATCATGTTTATGCAGTATATTTCGACAAAGGAGCAAGACGCTGACATTTTGACAAAGGCATTATCAACGTGTAAATTCAAGTTCCATAGAGACAGGATCAAGGTGTTGGATTTAAGAGATCTGTGGTTTGCATCTTTTGAATCAGCACAGTATGAACATTTTTATACCAACGTTTCAAATCCAAAATGGGATCCATCATTTGGGATTTGAAACGTTGGTATAAAAATGTTCATACTGTGGATTCTCTGGTCATTGATTCAAAAGGATCAAGGTGGCATATAATCCCTTTCTTGTTGAGAGGGAGTGTTGAAATGTGGCAACAAGAATATTCCAATTTAATTTGTCCTTGAATTAAATTGTGAATTAAAATCGAATTTACTCTTAACAGCTACATGGAAATAATTAATTAATTCATTTTGAATTAATTAGTTTGAGAAATTCAAGTTAGAAGTCTTTCTGAAGTCATGCAAGAGTTATCCCTTAAATTAAAGAGATAAGATTGAGTTATATTTGAGTTGTAATTAGTTAACTCAATTTACTGAGTTAAGTCCAGTTAAATTAGTTCCATATTGTTTAAGGAACTAATAGAGAGTTCGCAGTCTGTTAATGCATGCATGCACTCAACTAGTGTACTGAGACTGATGCAAAGTAGCAGCATGTAGAGGTTCTAGGAGTGGAGACATCCACTCAAGCAGAGTCTTCTAGAGATGGATGGAAATGCACAAGAGAATATGACAAATTGTTGGAGGATACGAGAGAGAATGTGGGAGCACCATCTTCTTAGTGCAGACAAAGGAGGTCACCTGAGAGGTACACTGGATACATGGCCCTTGTTGGGGAATGTATTGAGACCGAGCCATCATCCTTTGAGGAAGAACTGTAGCAGCCGATTTGGGTTGATGCTAAGGTGGAGTATGACTCCATAGTTCGTAACAGTGTTTGGGACGTGGTTCTGAGACTGGAGAACAAGTCAGTGATGAGTTCCCATTGGCTCTACAAGGTAAAGCAAGCTTCTGATATTAGTGTGGAGAAGCATAAGGCAAGGTTTTTTGCTTGTGCCTTTTCACAGGTCGAGAGGATCATATTGTTGCAGTATATTTCGACAAAGGAGTAAGATGCTGACTTTTTGACAAAGGCATTGTCAAAGTGTAAATTTGAGTTCCATAGAGACAAGATTAGGGTGGCAGATAATCCCTTTCTTATTGAGAGGGAGTGTTGAAATGCGGCAACAAGAATATTCCAATTTAATTTGTCCTTGAATTAATTTTTGAATTAAAATCTAATTTACTCTTAACAGCTACTTGGATATAATTAATTAATTCATTTTGAATTAATTAGTTGGAGAAATTCAAGTTAGAAGTCTTTCTGAAGTCATGTAAGAGTTATCCCTTAAATTAAAGAGATAAGATTGAGTTATATTTGAGTTGTAATTAGTTAACTCAATTTACTGAGTTAAGTCCAGTTAAATTAGTTCCAAACTGTTTGAGGAACTAAATATGGGCTTTCAACCTAGGGAAATCCCCGGTAAGGCATTTAGGGGAATTGCGACTATTTGCTGGTGTCATGATTCATTCCCAGGTGAAATGTGTGTATATAGTTTTTCCATTTTTCAATTTTATATGAAAAGCTTGAGCAAATTTTGGTTGAGTAACTGTAATATTTTTGATAAGTGACCTCAAAATTTAATTTAAAATTTTAATAGCATTAAAAATATTAATATTTAGTTTAACTTTAAAAACAAATAATTATTTAACATAATTAAGAATATTAATAATAAAATAATTTTAGAGATCAAATCTGTTGACATGTTTGTTTTCATCTTGATAGATCCATTTCTTTTAAAAAATGTTAACATGGATATTTAAATATTTATCTCTCGTACAAATTTAAAAGCAATCCATGTTGGTTATCTTATTGATTCCAAAGTGTTTCCATAGTGAGTGACATAAGATTATCTTATTGATGTGAATTAAATCCCAATTTAAATTTAAATTAAAGTATTTAATAATATATTAATATGGATATTTAAGACAATAATTTTTATAGTTTTTTTTATCATATATATTTATATCTAAATAATAATATTTTATTTATTTTTCTAATTTATAACTTTCAGCTCTAACTCATATTTATTTACATGTCATTTTTATATTTAAAATAAATGTTTGATTATTTTTAGTACAAATATTGGGTATGTTCAAAATTTAATAAAGTAATAATATTAGTCATAATTGCTTTCAAAAAAATTATCATTGCATTTACT
Source organism: Pinus taeda (assembly GCA_000404065.3). Taxonomy (NCBI): domain Eukaryota; kingdom Viridiplantae; phylum Streptophyta; class Pinopsida; order Pinales; family Pinaceae; genus Pinus; species Pinus taeda. The sequence continues at coordinate 69,278 of APFE030654201.1, forward strand.
AAGTTATCTATCTTTCATAAATGGGCGTTTATAGAGTGACCACTTAAATATCCTACAAAAAAATTGGAGAAAAGAAGCTCTAGGAGCCTTTCAAATAGTAGGAAACTAGATGGTCAATGAAAATCATGCCCCTCATTGAGGTATTTTTTTCCATCAAACAAATTTTGCAATGAAAACCATCTCTTGGAAAGGCAATGTTAGAGGACTAGCCATTTTTAGGAAGCATTTGGAGGTAGTCTTACCATATTGGATAGCCCATCATTGAATCCTATTTGGATGGTTGTGGTAGCTTTGCTCAAAAGAAATGGGTGCTTGTCTGGGTATGGTTCCCATATCTCGATAGAGAGGGTAGCCTCTTAGAACAATTATGGATCATATCTTTACATGTGGATGATAATATGAGGAGATTTGTTATGAAACCAGCTCAAGACCAAGTGCAACAACTGTCCTAAGGTTGTCCTGTTGTTTTGTTTGATTTTCCACCAAAGTGGCATTATCCTTTAAAAGTTGGAGAACTTGTTGTTGATGCACAATGTGATCTTTCACCACTTGAACCTTTTTCTTCTTGATATGTCCTTCTATCTTTAGAGTTTGAGGAGTGATAATTTCTTCCAATCCTTTATAAGATATGGTCGGATTCATTTCTTGAT
>APFE030654206.1:4874-59745 GCA_000404065.3 Pinus taeda
ATTCCCATGTCTTGCAGTAAAGAAACAAATGAAATTTTCAGCTGTTCATGATCCATTCAAGCATAGCAGAATTATTTCATTTTACTGTTTAACACATTAAAATGAATTTGTTCTGCAAAATAAATCAACCACAGATGCAAAAGAAGTTGATGAAGCAGTTCACCCCTCCTGGGCTACGTCTGTTGGGTCCAAGGCTCCCAAATGGGTCAGTCCTCATTTTAATTAAATGCTCAAAATGAATTTAAATCTGAATATAAGTCTCTACAGGTGAAATAGACTGTAAAATAAGATTCAGAACACATGAATCCTTCAGGATTGACTGCTGGTTCACCTCCAATGGATACCTGCAACCTCAAACAATTCCCACAATATTGGGCCCTAGTGGCTCCTAGAACTTCCACGGCTCCAAAACCTATGAAAATGACCTCTGATGGCTAAAATACCTATGCCAACGGCTTCAGAACGTCCAAAATACCCAAAATCAAAAAAAAAAAATCGTCCAAAACCACCTTTCCTAGCCAAAGTTATGGCCATTTAATGATAACTGCCAGTTTCCCCTAAAAGAACTCCAGCTAACTTTAGTGGAGCTCCGCCAATTATGGCGGGAATGCCAAATTTGGCGCTCCGGAAAATAATCCGCCAACTGAAACTGCAGTTAACTGACCATTGGCGCATGTGACCGCAAAAATCTCGGCGGTTTACCTCGGATTCCGCACTGGTGGTTAGGGTTAGCGCTCGGTTCTCGGCCCCAGGTCATATGGTGTGGGGGCTGGCCCCTTTCCTTTACTGCCCAGCTCAAATTTAAATTTTAAATATATTAACCTCCGCCCATTTAACAAATCTCGTTGTATAGCCTAATGGTAAGGCTTGTGTTTGATAGGCGAGAGGTTGTGGGATCGAACCTCACTGCCACCATATTTTGAAACGCGCCCATAAACCTGCTTATGTAACCTGAGCCACGTGGCGGCCTCCGAGATTGCCACGTGGCGGATTTTGATTGGCCCATTCAAAGGAATATTCCATGGAATATTCTTTTTTTAATTTTTTTTTGAAAATTCAAAAATTAAGGGTTATTGGGTGATTTTGTTTTTGACGTAACTTTCACATACGGCGACCGTTTTTCGAACCGTTTGTGGTGCTGGAATCGGGAGGACGATTTCTATCCAGTCGTTTAGGTTTGATCCAATTTTGAGTACTTTATATTTTGAGCATTTTACGACACTTGGGACATGAGCCCCTGATCAGTTTGACACCACAATAATTGGAGGAAAAAATATCAAAAGGGCCTTGTCACCATTGCGCTGAGCAGAAATTATTCTACGTATATTTTGAATAGGAGGAAGAAAAGGAACAATAAACATCAAAAGAGGAGGATATACGCCAAGAACCAATCCTAGAGAAAGAAGAAATAAATCCAACCATATCTTGTAATGAATTGGCAAGAATTACCTCTCCTCAAACTCTCAAGATAGAAGGATATATCAAGAAGAAAAAGGTAATAATGATGATTGATTCAGGCAGTACCCATAATTTTATTCATTGTAAGATAACCAAGGAATTTAATTTCTTCCTATTTCCAACACCAGAGTGTCAAGTGATCATTACAAATGGAGGAACTATAAATTTCTCTGGAAAGTGCCATAATATCAAGATAACCATGGGGCATTATGTATTGAATAGTCCAATGCTTTCCATTCCAATGGGTTTTGTTGATGTTGTATTAGGAGTCCAATGGTTACAATTTTTGGGGATGATAGTTGTTAGGTTGGGGTCCCCAGGGGTAGAATTGAATTAACTTAGTCATTTTTTGTAAAGAATTTTGTAAAATATGTAAAGCCTCTATAAAATGTGGATGCGGAGCACGCATATAGATAGAGTCAAAGGGGGCTTAGCCCCTTTTTTTTGGTCGGTTTTGAAGACTCACCCATGAGTCGGGGGCAATTGTATTGTATTAGGAAACCTATAAATAATTGAGTCTTAGAAAGTAGAATTGGATACATTGAAGAGTTTTTGTCTTGAACAAGAGCTAAGGCTGGAAGGCTCTGCTTCCGATGCTTAGATAGAGAAGGGAAGGCTCCTACAGCTGAGTGCGCAAGAGGCCTGGGTAGAGTCTGCAGCTGAGATCTTGAATCCCTGTAGTTGTGTGTGTAGGGTAAAAAGAGTTTTTAATCGATGAATTGAAGATCAATAAAGAGAGTTTTTTGAAGAATTACTGAGTATTTCCATTGAATTTGTTTATGTTATATTTTGTCGATTAATGATATGTTTTCTGAATTACTGAATGAGTGTTATGTGAATTCATTGAATCTATCTTGATAATGTATGAAATGAATGGTTATCCATTTCTGCGAAGTTACAAGTTATTTCTCTTATGTTTTCTAACGTCTTAAGTAGATCTACACGAACTCCGATCTAGGATTGCTTTTTGATGCGCGAAAGTAGGTGAATCAATTATTTAAGGTCCACAAGGATTGATTGTGGACTTTCATGAAGTTCTAGAAGCAGCTTTAACTTAGTTCCAGAAAAAGATCCCTAGAAGTCTATCTACGCGGAAGCATATCTAAGGCGTTGGAAGAAATCGCACTAGTCTTTGGATGCAGAAACTTGGTTCTTGCATCGCCCAATACTTCTTCGAGTGAGATTGCAACATGCGCTACACGGGTTGTGTAGAATTTTCTCTACAAATCAGGTAGCTCACTGATATCATGTAGAAATTTCACCTGCAGATCAAACTAATATATGCAATGTACTAAAGCATAATACTAGATCTACATCTACCATAAACTTTGCGGAAGCTAATCAACCATGAGCAACATCAAGCATGAACACATATAACTGATAAGAAGGAATCAATCACACATAACACAAAATATATCACTAGGGAAAGCACTAGCATAAAACGGCAACATTGTATTATCAATCAAGTGGAAATCCTCAACAACATACAAAAAGAATCAGCTCAAAAGCTATCCTGCTCTCTATGTACTCTAATGATAAAGCTCATGGACTACCTAGCCCTGTATATAAAGGTTGCACCTCAGGTCCAAGCTCTTATTTCCTTGCACAGTTTTGATTGGGGTCCAATTACAAAACACATGTAAATTGGCCTAATCATACCTGTTGTCAACCTCAGGTCCAACTACGCAATACTTGAGGACTCAAGTTCCTCTTGCATGCAAGGAATACTTACTAGAAATATCCTAGCATCTGATAGTACACTGTCCCACATCTGATCTCAACTGTGTCTTTGATAGAAATGACATGCATCAGTTATCCATGAGTGAATACTCAGTTATCTGAAATAACAGTTGTCACATGCATGCAAGCTTCAACAAAATATGTCTCACTAATTTAACAACTTGTTAAATTAATCTAATTGAATGTGAATAAGTTAAAATAGGTCAATTTATCCTCTCAATATAGAACTCATCCTTAATTTCTCAATTAGTGGAGCAAATCAAGGACACATTCCCCAATTAGTGGAGAAATAATTGCATGTTCTCACAAAGACTTAAAGTTTGCTTTTCCTTAACTAATTAACTCATGGAAAATTAATTAATTAATATTCCAAACTGTTGGTAAGACCAAATTTGAATTTACTTCCTATAGATAGACTAGGGACTGCTATAAGTGGGAAGGGACCCAGAAATGCTATTTTTAGAAGATGTTATTTTTAGCAATTTCACCTCTCACCCAAGGTGGCCAAAATGCTCATTGGCCAAACTACTATTTTTAGCAATTTCTATTCTTACATTTCTTGTTGCACACTTTTCAACAGGTTGTTGTTGAAAGGGCCAACATTGTAGGGTTTCGTTGGTTGGCACAACTAACTCTTAACCTGGATCAGGACTCCTAAGCCAACAACGGGTTCCGTTGTCGAGACCACGATCTACTTAAAGAGATGTGTGATGTCGCATCATTAGAATCCAACTAAGAAAGAGATTGAAAAGTGGTTAGATTAGAAGATCCATGAGTTTGTAGCTCAAGAAAACAGGAATCTACACCTATCGAAGGAGGATTACTTGAATAGGTATTTGTATACAGAAGTACAGGAAATTTTGTTTAGTACTTTTCCAATTGAATTATATGAGTGGTTAGCTAAATTGGAAGACAGTCAAGGAAGGTGGAAGCTCGATAGTCCTATGGTGTGGATGCCAGAATTGGTGCAAAGACTAGAGACATGCAATAACAAGATCCCACGGGTTGTTGACCATTGGCTTAATCGAATTCTAGGAGGATTTGTTATTGAATTTACAGTAGATACATCAGTTAGCTATAGCGAAGTGGAACAAAAATTCTTCAAAGGACTGCAAGGTAAGTACGTCAGGTCATCGAATACTTGTATTAAGATGTTGTTGTGTGAAAAGCGGATAATGCCATTACCTTGATGTTTAGAGCTACGTGAAGTGGAACACATCATCCATCCACTCCAACTCCACCTCCACCACCAACATTCAACATGGCAAACGCAATGAAGATGCTAACCTTCAAGGGCATGGGAAGTGAAGATCCAAAGCAGTTCTGGTTTGTTGTGAACATTTTATGGATAGCACAGCAAATCACTGATGATAATATAAAGAAGGTGTAGTTGGTTACCACCTTGCAAGATCACGCGCTAATCTGGTACATTAAGTATTTTGCTGACAACCCTCATGCATCGTTAGTAGAGACTTAGACAGCTTTGAACAAAGAATTTAGTAAACCTAAATCTGAGGTGCAATCGGTTATTGAATTTAAGGAAATCCTAATGAGATTTGAGGAGACAACTTGGGACTTTGATCAGAGGTTGAAGTGCCAGATCAGACAGGCTAACATCCAAATCTTAGATAGCCAGCATCGCGACTGGTTTATTCCATTGCTTTTGCCGCATTTAAGAATTCCTCTGTCACAGCAGAAGATAGCAACACAGGCAGAAGCCTTGGAGATCGCTATGAGGTTGCACGCATACCTATTCAAGATACAAACCTAGGGTATAACAGATTCTCTCACAATTAGCGATTCTACCTATAATTACATATTTTAAATAAAGAAAGGGAGACTAAACCAAAATTGCACATAGAGGTTTGGTGCTTGAAGTGCAAAGGCCACAGTCACGATAAAGATCATTGTCTAGTCTACACAAAATATATTACAGAGGGTGCAATACCCCTGAAGCCAAAAGCCTCATCTAGGCCAAGCGCAGGAGCTGCTCTATGGTGCACCATTTGTCAAGTCACTGGGAAACATACGTCGGATAACTGCCACTTACTCCAGAAGTTCATTCAGACACCCCAACATCTATTCTACAATTTCTACAAATCTATGGGCCATGATGAGTGCCACTTTCGAAGTTATGAGTTGATGATAGAAAGAACCCCTACTTACCATATGCAAGAACAAACTCGACCTCCAGATCAAGGTGCAAGAGGAGCACACGAGGGTTTTCAAAACCGAGGACGAGGAGGAGGACCTGGAAGAGGTTGTGGTAAAATTATCTGCTACAATTGTGGATAACCGGGGCACTTCGTGCGACACTACCCAAATCCTACACACCCTTCATGTCAATATTGTAAACAATTCGACCATGCCATAAAAGACTATCTAATGCTAACAACTAAAATGCAAGAGAAGAAAATGCAGCCTACACAAAATTTGCAAATGATGAGGCCTGAGCTCCGCGAGGAGGATCAGAGCATTAATATTGTACTAAGGAGTGGAATGTCCATTGGACAGATAAAGATAAGCAGCCTGAAGAAGATGGATGGGTCCGCAAATCTCCTAAGAAAGAAGTTTCCTTTGACCTTAATCGCACCAAGGAAATATTTATGGAATCCAAGAAGAGCTTCGCTGAGGCCTCCACCTCAGGAAGCCAGGAAAAGACACTAGAGACCAATGTGACACAAGAGGTTGATCCTTCTGTGCTCACCACTTTCTTGGAGGCCTTCATGAAGTTACTGCGTGAAAAATAGGCTATGGAAGGATTGTAAGACTTAAAAGACGCACCAATAAGGAAAAGACTCCCATGGAGTAGCGCACAGTTAGAAAGATCAGTAAGCATAAGGCACAAACAGAACATGAGATGCGGCTAACCGCGCAGATAGGTGATCATGAAATGGACCAAGTCATTTTGGATCTACGGTCTGATGTGAATGTTCTATCAAATTAGACATGGGAAAGGATGGGGATACCTATGCTATAGCGGTCTCCGATTCAACTCAGGATGGCGAATTAGTAGAAAATCATCCCCATGGGATGATTTTATGGAGTAATGGTTGATATTGAAGGTATGAGTGCATTAGCAGACTTTGAAGTTATCGAAATTGTTGAGGATGGTAATCCCTACCCCACGCTCCTAGGAATCAACTGGGCTATTGATATGAATGGGGTCATTAATTTGAAGAAGAGGATAATGTCATTTGAAATAAAGTCGCTAAGGGTTATAGTGCCCCTAGATCTTGCAGAAGGGGCGTGCTATACTGAACCAGTCTGTGATTACCTAGAAAGTGACGATGAGTTGGATCAAATCTACAAGATAACATTACGAGATCAGGATTGGATCGATCCAAATGTGAATGGATGGATCACATGGGACTGGGAGAGTTCCTGCACTTCTGACTCACATGAAGAATTAGAGCATTGGAAAAACCGCTTACATAAAGTATCTATATTGCGATGCAAGATGATGATGAAGTCATTGCTCTGCGTTTCATTGGAGGTAATAAAGTTACCTTATTATGATGGTTTAGCTAATGCAGATATCTTTTTAGATGAATTTGAGCGCGAAATCCCTAAAGACCATCATTTTCAAGCATTGGAGTTAGCGCTATGCCCGCACGACGGTGGGGAATGCATAATGATAGTTTTGCAAGATGGAGGAAGTACAGGTGAATGATGAAGTTACGATTTGGGCATCCTTATACCAGAATGACTAAGAAGTATAATGGGAAGGATGATCCATGGGATCACCTGGAAAAGTGGATTAAGGCGTGGGGGACAGAACTGCAACCAGAATGGGTACATATATTTTCTCATACCTTGGATACTATCCCCCTGGACTAGTATCTCGAAACAGAGCTCTGCCATGGCACTGCGAAATGGGATGTATTTGTTATACAGTAATTTATCACTCTCCTATCACTCTCCATTTCTAATCCTGGAGAACCCTACTAGTGACTATTATGTTATACTTTCACCATGTAACCTATGCTCTTGCATCCCTTGGAGTTATAAGAAAGTAGTCCCCACTCCCTTCAGAACATTTCTGGGGAACCCTTCTTAAAACCCAGTTTTTAAGATCAGCGCTCTTTTCCAGTGTCTCGCCCGTAAATATGGCATATTTTTACACTATGACCCGCACTGATCAGCACTACTATTAGCCCAATACCTGCTTCAATCTACTTCTGGAATGTTTTTATAAAAGGAAACAGAGTTTCATTTCTAGAAACTTCTAGTAGCAATGTGTTTGATGTTCGTTTGGTTGGATAAGGGCCCAGAACTCCATATAAGGTTATTTCCCCCTTAAAAGTGGACCTTCCCAAGGAGATAAGACCTTCTTCCCCCTTGAGTGGGTCTCATTCTTATCCTCCTCTCCCTATATAAACCACTTCCTCTTACCCTTTTTTGTTACAATACAACACATAGTGAAAGTGGTGGAGAGATAGAACCAGCGGCAAAATTCTAAAATCTTTAGCTTTTTATAGAAGAAGATTAGTCTTAGATGACAAAAGACTAGTCTTTGGTAGCTAAAGCATGGGAGAGAGAGTTAGAGCTTGGAAACCATTTCATGTCAAGATATAGGAGGAAAAGAATGTTGAAAAGGCGTGTAGTGGGACTTGGATACCGCAAAGGAGATCTCCAACGTCAAGGCTTCGGTTGTATTTCTCTTTGAAATTTATTTTAATACAACTAATGGTTTGTTTCCTATAGCGGGTTTAATATTACATTTGGTAGCTTAGAACTCCTTGATCTTTTAAGTATATTGGATTTTATTTTATTCTATCATATTTGTTGTTGTTTCTTGCATGTTTGTTTCAGGTGCTTAAACAAAAGGAAGCTGGAACAAGGAAGTAAGATCACCATCAAGTGGATTAGTGTTATAAGAGGTGGGCCCTCTTATTCAATTCTAATCTAAGGAAATTTACATTAGATTGTCTTGTTTGTGGCTAGACTCACTCTCTTGGGCTAGAGGGATCGTCTCTGTCTGCAGAGAGGATATTCCTACACCACAATATTGAAGGAAGAGTTCTTATTGTCTTTCAGCTTTGAGGACAGGTTTGCAAGCATTGATGAATCACTTCAAGAAATTAAAGTGGTTATCTTCAAGACACAAAAAGAACCTATGGAATGGACCCAACCGGATTGGAGCACCCAGTTGTGCCACACCTTAGAATTCTATAATGTGACCGTTGAAGAAGAGGAAGAAGACCCAAGGAATATCAATATTCCGGAGATAGAAGGGCATCAGGCAGTAGAAGGACCGCAAGTAGAGAGCCCAGACATCTCTGCAGCTTTAAAAATAAGAAAAGTAAACATTGGCACTAAAGAAGAATCGAAGTTCGCAAATATTGGAGACTATTGGGACGATGCTACAGTAAACAAAGTGGCTCAATTACTTCGTGAAGACCTGGATCTCTTCCCCACTAAGTTTTCAAATTTAAAGGCCATACTTGGTGATTTGGGCATTATGAGGATCACATTAAAGCTGGACGTGAAACCTATCAAGCAGAGGCCTTATCACCTTAATCTAAAATATAAGGATAAGGTTCGCTTAGAGTTGGATAAAATGCTAGAAGCAGGCATAATAGAACCTATTGAAGAGTCTAATTGGGTGAGTTCGATGGTAGTCCAAGAGAAGAAACAAAATGGCGAAAAAAGGATTTGTGTAGATCTACGAAAGTTGAATGATGCGTGTGTTCATGATCCATTTTCAATGTCGTTTACAGATGAAGTGTTAGACAATGCTGGAGAGCAGCAGGCCTATTACTTTACTGATGGGTTTTCTGGTTATCATCAAATTAAGATTATGCCAGAGGATAGAAGCAAAACCACCTTCGCAATAGAGTGGGGTTTCTTTCAGTACACTGTTATGCCTTTTGGATTAAAGAATGTTCCTAGCATATTTTCCCACGTAGTCATAGGAACATTTAAAGAATTCATTCATAAGTTTCTGGAAGTATACTTCGATGACTGGACTGTGTTTTAATTGGTAAAGTGCCACGTAACAAGTCTGTGCCTTATGTTGGATACATGTTGAAGATACCAGATAGCATTGAATTTGAAAAAATGTATATTCTGTGTTCCTTTTGGGATCTTGTTGGATCATGTCGTGTGTAAGCAAGGATTGATGGTGGACCCTACAAATATCGTTGTAATTGTGAACTTGGAAGCCCCGAGGAACATCAAGCAGTTGTGCGTGACACTGGGATAGACGGGATACTATAGAAAATTTATTAAAGGCTATGCTCAAATTACCACGCCCATGGAAAAACTGCTAAAGAAGGATGTGACATTCTCTTGGGATGAAGAATTTCAACGCAGCTTGGATGTGTTAAAAGAAAATATGGTGATTGTGCAAATCCTGATATTTCCCTATTGGAAGGAGTTTCATGTACATGTGGATGCTTCTTGCATTAAGCTAGGTGCAGTATTAACACAGGAAGGCGAAGGAGAACTGGACCATCTTATATCCTTCACAAGTAGGAAGTTTTCAAAGACTAAGAAAAACTATTCCACGACAGAGCATGAGGGGTTGGCCATGGTCAACGTGCTGCAAAAATTCAGGAATTATCTGTTAGGGGGACATTTCAAGATGTATACAGATCATTATGCTTTAAAGTAGCTGGTCAACGAGCCTGTGTTGGGGGGTGAATATTTTCAGGTGGTTGTTGTTATTTGGGGAGTACAATTTTGAAGTAATTGTGAAGCCAGGAAGGTTGAATGTTGGACCTAACCATCTGTCAAGAATTGAAACAAGCGAAGAACCCAGTAATCTGGAGGAAGGGTTTCCAGATGCACAGCTCTTTACAGTACGAGTAGCAGATGACCATTTTGCTAACGTTATTCAATTCTTAACCATCGGGATGGCGCCTAAAGGATATACAACTCAGCAAAAGAGAGAATAGTAGTCCGCGTAGTAGATTTTTCGGTCATTGCAGGTCATTTGTACAAAATGGGGGCAGATGAAATATTGCAGAGATATGTTCCAAATTTGAGTGTGATAGTATTCTCACTTAAGCTCATGTGGGAGCTATGGGAGGCCATTATGCAAGGAAAGCAACTGCGTAGAATATTTTGCGTACAGCGTTATGGTGGCCAACATTGCACGAGGATTCCAAAGCATATTGTAAGGCGTTTGATGCATGTCAAAGGACTAGCAGACCGTCATGGAGGGACGAACTACCGCTACATCCTCATGTATCTTTGCAAGTATTTGAGAAATGGGCAATCGAAGCCAATTCAGCCACCTAGAAAGAAAACGGGTGCACACTACATTATCATTGCCACATAATATTTAACTCGATGGGTGGAAGCACAGCTAGTGAAGGATTGTACAGGGGCTATGGCAACCAAATTCTTATTTTAATACGTCTTAACATGGTTTGGATGACCAAAAGTATTAATTAATTATAGGGGAACACACTTTCTGAATGAAACAATTAGCGCGCTAACAGATGAATTTCAGGTCTACCATCAAAAGAGCACTCCATATCACCCACAGGAAAATGGGATTGTCAAAGATTTTAACAAAATTTTGGAGAATGTGTTAATAAATATATGTAACATGCAATGGAATGACTAGGATGTGCATGTACCTACAGTATTATAGGCCTATAGGACGAATTTTAAGAAGTTGACAAGGCAAACGCCATTCAGATTGGTCCATGAGGTCGAAACGATGATGCCTATGGATTACATTGTACCTAGTATGTGCATTGCAGCTCTGATAGAGATGGTGGATCGTGAAGCCTTGGAGAAACGGCTCATGCAACTAATGGAGTTAGAGGAAGACCGATTTCTGGCAGGATTCCACCGGCAAGTACAGAAGGAACGTGAAAAAGCATGGCATGATCGACATATCAAGCTTCGCACTTTTAAGATAAATGATTTGTGTTGTTGTATGATAGCAAGTTCACCAAATTTTTGGGTAAATTCCAGATGCATTGTCAAGGAAATTACAGAGGGTGGCGTAATTTAGCTCGTGAAGCCGAATGGTGAACCTTTTCTAGGAAGAGTGAATGGAAGTAGGTTGAAGATGTACATAGGTGATCCTACCCCTATACAATAACTATATGGAAGCAAGACATTCTTAGTGTTCCAGGCAGTTACAAGAGAACGCGAGACTATAAACTACATTGCTCGACCAGGAGGTGTTAAATTGGAAACTAGTGCCAAACTCCATGTGGGTCAGCTTATTTAAGGCAGTTGATATTTTTATTAGATCCCTCTCGTCGAGAGGTGTAGGATTGATCTAAATATCATCTGATTCTGATAAGTATTTATGGAGATATGAATTTATTTTGATTATGGATTTATTATCTAGCCGACCAGCAACTTATGTAGGCTCAAGAAGCCCAAACGTCATGTCTACACAACCTATACGTTTTGGTATAAATAGAAGAGGAATTGAAGTCATTTTGACACTCTTCATGTGATCTCTTCTCCACGTTTGGGTTTTTGGATAAGGATAAAACGCTAAGAGTATTTGCTATGATGCCCTAGCTGCAATAGCATAATGATCTAGATCTAAATACTGCTATAGAAGAAACCCTAGAAGCTGTCACTAAATATGCAGCAACAGGAAGGCTCAAGATCTCATAACGTAGTCCAAGAAGAAGCCTACTTTGCCTTACAGATCTAGTAGCGTAGAACAATAGGCAGTGTGTAATCTAGGCAGCCATGGCATTATGGTGAAATGCAGTTATGGTGAACGCAGTGGAATTATGGTGAAACACAGTCATGGTGAACGTTGTGGCATTATGGTGAAACGTAGTCCTGGCAATGTCTAGATTGAAGCAGCAGTCAACGTGATGAAAATGCCGCAGATAGCGTAGGCCTGTTCATGGTGAGACCTATACGTTGTGCATGGAATCATATGTATGCAAACATTGTTCATATATTAAATGATGTTCATGTTATATATCCAATGTTGTTCATGTTATATATCAAACGATGTTCATGTTATATATCTATAAGTTGTTCAGGTTCATTTATACACAGTCATATGAATATGGAACCACGTTATATGAAACAATGGATATATACACAATATGGAACCACGCTATATGCAGTCCATACAACACATAGCACTACCGTGCAATCCATACAACGAATTATGTATGTACACTGGATATATACGTTGGGAATTATATATATACATTGGAAATATATACATCGGGCATTATGTATATATGCTCGAAATATATACATTGAATATATACGCTGGGCATTATGTATATACGCTGGAAATATATATGCTGAATATATACGTTGGGCATTCATATAATATACCACATAGTCATACACAATCATGGGATCATACGTGGTATGGAACACAGTCATCTAGACGCAGTCATATATATGCTTCATTGTGTCAGGTATATATAATTTGCTTCAGTCATAACTGTTGTCCAGCATGGTTATGAAGAATGTTGAGACAGTGATAAGAAAATAATGAGACTGCGTGGAGGATAGCCTAGCTGCTTTGCTAGGCTGCAAGCAACTAAGGGTGATATACAGAAGGATAGTAATGGCAGCATGATGACAATCATGATTAGTACAGCATGGTGTCATATGCAGTGGTGCAGCAAATGGATGAGATGCAGCACGATGATAGGTGAAGGAGTCACCTTGGAGAATCAGTTGAAGCAGAATGTCTTCAACTGATCTCATCGTTATATGAAATGATCTATGCTAGATCTAGATAAGTCAAAGTGTTGACTTTTGTTGTAAATGTACTATCTCTCTCTCTCTTTCTCTGCTGAACTTTGAAGAACATAAAAGAATAATTGATCAAGGGTTTCCCCACACATTGTGGGTTTTGTCCCTGGCTAGAGCCACATATTTATGTTATATCTGCAATTTACTTTATGCTAATGTGATTGCTATATGGAAAAGAAATCAAATAAATTTCTCTAGCACAGAACATACCTAAAATTAACATGGTATTAGAGGTGAGGCAAAGACAATGCCCAAGCAAGAGTGAAAGAGAAACCACCAAAAACAATGGGGACAAGGATGAAAGGATCAATGGGATCCTCACAATTCACCTATGGTGAAGTCGAAGCAAAGAATGTTATCAGAATGGCACTGCATAACTTCTAATGGCCTACCTAAAGATCACTTCATTGGGAAGTTCAAATCTAAGGGTGGAAGGAAAGGCAAATGTCTTGGTTATAAGTTTAGCCCTTATGCGAAGGAGTGTTCGAATGGCAGAGATGCAGGTCATCAAGGACACGGCCGACTCTTCAAGGAAGTAAGGAACCCCAGGAATGGAAGTCAAAGGTTTTAAGGTGGCATTCATCGATGGAAAGGAACGTGTTTGAAAATAGAATTTCAAAAGATGCTTTTGAGTTCAGGGTTGTGTTAAGTTACAGGAAGTCCACTGGGGACCACGTCCATTAGCACCAGAGGTCTGTAAGTCAGATCGTGACAGGAAAGCCTGAATTCAAAAAGAACATGAAAGTACATGTCTAAGATGTACCAAAGGAAAATCTTACAAGGGGACCAATCCCCTCATGTAGCGGGTCCACAGGTTTGAAACAACCCGTGGAGTTTGAGATTCATGAACAGGAATCTCATGTATACAGGTGGAAGAAATCCCTCTATGGCTTGAAGCAAAACACCCCGGATGTAGTATGAGAAGACTGATAGTTGTTTGATGAAGTTGAGATTCACTAATGAGTGAAATCGATCCAAACCATTATTCGAAGGTTGTGGATGATAGACCTCTCATACTGGCACCTTATGTGGATGAACTATTTCTGCTAGGTGCAGACCCTCTCATCTGTAGAAGTAAGAGGGAGTTAGATTCCGGATTTATGTTTTGCAGTTAGCACGAGGAGCTCATATTTGGTTGAGCCTCACTGGATTGGTGCCAAGAATCTTCTAAGATGTCTTCAAGGCACAATCTCGCATGGATTGAGATACATTGCCGGAAATATGAAACTGCATGATTATTCGAATGTTGTCTGGGCAGGCAGTGTGGAGGATCACTAGAGCACTTTTCAGTGCTGGTTCTCTTTGGATTATGTTTAGACATCATGGATGAGTAGGAAGCAGAAGTCGGTTGTTATAAGTACCGCTGAGACCCGATATATAACTACGAGTATGACCTCGTATGAAGTTGCCTGGTTGTGGAAACTCTTCAGTGAGTACACATGATGAATGCCATTGTGATTCTTTGTGACAACTAGAGGTGGGATTCGATTATTGAGGAATCTCGTATTCAACGATTGCTCCAGCAGATAGACATCAGATACTACCTTATTTGGGATATGGTAAGTCGATGAGCAAGGAGGCTCCATCGCATTGAGATGATGTTCGCTAGCCCCGGGGGAAAGATCAAATCTGTGATTTTCCCAAACAACTTGAAACCCTGATACAAGGGCCCTACATGTTACATACATTGAGCTATGGGAGATCTAGGGGCTTGCAGTTTTTACTGGAGCAACATACAACCACAGGGTGACCTACCCTCCCCAAGTGATGAACACTGGGACAGGATGATTCGCTCTCCTATGGACAGGATGATTCGCTCTCCTATGTAGCAGGATGATTAGTTCTCCAGTGAGGTCTGGATGATGTGTTCTCCATGACAATTGTAGCAGGATGATTAGTTCTCCTGTGAGGACAGGATTGATTAAGTTCCCCTGTCAAGGCATCCTACCCATGCAATCTGGGACTCATGGGAAGAACCTCTCATCTGATCAATGAGCAGGGAAATGAAGATAGGGATGATAGTAGTACCGATGGACGAATCGTTGTATCTACCATACTCCCTATGCTAGGATGACCTTCATTGATCTGGGATCAATGATACTCATCTGGAACCAGTGGTAGGAGTTGTACCTACTATGACGCTAACTTCGGGTCGGTTGAGACTAGCCTAGGACTAGTGGTACATACTCTGAGACTGACTTCATTTCAGTGTAGGACTAGTCTAGAACCAGTGAGAGTGGTACATACTATGACGCTAACTTCGGGTCAGTTGAGACTGGTCCGAGACCAGTGGTACACTCTCTGAGCCTGCAATATTAGTCTAGGACCAGTGGTAGGAGTGGTACCCATTACGACGCTGACTTTGGGTCAGTTGAGACTAATCTGGGACCAGTGGTACACACTCTGAGACTAAATTCGGGTTAGTGGAGAATGGTGTGAGACAGTCTTGATCAATTCTTCTTCATAGTTCAGCAGAGCAAAGTTGAGCAAAGCAGAGCAAGAGCTAGCAAAGCCAACAAAGCTTAGCAGAGCCAGCAGAGCTAAGCAGAGTAGAGAAGAGCTAGCTGAGCTGAGCTGAGCTGGGCAGAGCAGTGCAGGGCACTGATGGCAGAGGTAGTACAGTCAGACTTATGCATCAGCAGATGGAGTTCTCCCTAGTTGAGAGGGAGTGTTAAATTGGAAACTAGGGCCAAACTCCATGTGGGTCAGCCCAAATGTCATGTCTACACAACCTATACATTTTGGTATAAATAGAAGAGGATTTGAAGTCATTTTGACACTCTTCATGTGATCTCTTCTCCACATCTAGGTTTTTGGAGAAGGAGAAAATGCTAAGAGTATTTTCTATGATGCCTTAGCCGCAGTAGCATAATGATCTAGATCTAAATACTGATATGGAAGAAACCCTAGAAGTTGTCACTAAATACGAAGCAATGGGAAGGCTCAAGATCTCATAACGCAGTCCAAGAAGAAACCTACATTGCCTTACAGATCTGACAGCATAGAACAACAAGCAGCGTGTAATCTGGGCAGCCATGGCATTATGGTGAAATGCAGTTATGGTGAACACAGTGGCATTATGGTGAAACGCAGTCATGGTGAACGTTGTGGCATTATGGTGAAACGTAGTCCTGGAAATGTCTAGATTGAAGTAGCGGCCAACGTGATGAAAATGTCGCAGATAACATAGGCATGTTCATGGTGAGACCTATATGTTGTGCATGGAATCATATGTATGCAAACATTGTTCATGTTATATATCCAACGTTGTTCATGTTATATATCTATAAGCTGTTCACGTTCATTTATACACAGTCATATGAATATGGAACCACGCTATATGAAACCATGTATATATACGCAATATGGAACCACGCTATACGCAGTCCATACAATGCACAACACTACCACGCAGTCCATACAACAAATTTTGTATATACGCTAGAAATATATATGTTGGGCATTATGTATATACGATGGAAATATATATGTTGAATATATACATTGGGCATTATGTATATACGCTAGAAATATATACGCTGAATATATATGTTGGGCATTCATGTAATATACCACGCAGTCATACACAGTCTTGGGATCATACGTGATATGGAACATAGTCATCTAGACACAGTCATATATACGCTTCATTGTGTCAGGTATATATAATCTGCTTCAGTCATAATTGTTGTCCAGCATGGTTATGAAGAATGCTGAGACAGTGATAAGCAAATAATGGGACTGCGTGGAGGATAGTCTAGCTGCTTTGCTAGGTTGCAAGCCATAGCAAGCAGCGAAGGCTGATATACAGAAGGATAGGAAGGGTAGCATGATGATATGAGCATTGGACAGTAGAATGATGTAAGAGATCATGGGTAGCGTGGACAGCATGATGATAATCATGATTAGTACAGCATGGTGCCATATGCAGTGGTGCAGCAAATGGACAAGATGCAGCATCATGATAGGTGAAGGAGTCACCTTGGAGAATCAGTTGAAGCAGAATGTCTTCAATTGATCTCATCATTATACGAAATGATCTATGCTAGATCTAGATAAGTCAAAGTGTTGACTTCTGTTGTAAATGTACTATCTATCTCTCTCTCTTTCTTTGTTGAACTTTGAAGAATATAAAAGAATAATTGATCAAGGGTTTCCCCACATATTGTGGGGTTTGTCCTTGGCTAGCACCACATCTTGTGTCCTCTTGTCTTGGCATGTCTTCTGTGATTTATATTTGTGTTCTATCTATAGTTTACTTTATGTTGATGTGATTGCTATATGGAAAATAAATAAAATAAATTGCTCTATCATAGAACATACCTAAAATTAACAAGAGGACATGGAAAGAAGGCGCCATGGAGGAGGGTGTCACGCAGCCCAGCCCCAAAATAGCCATTAGAGTTACTGTAGCTAATTGGACTAAGAAAATTTCGTTAGAAGGAGCGGCTAAGTAGAAATTAAGGTGAAAATCTTTGAAAATATGTCGCCAAAGGTGCATTTATGACAAAGTTATGGAGGGAATGGTCGGATTTGAATTCAAAAATCACTATAAGCATGTCATGTTGGTCTGCAAAGAAACACTTTGTTGTTTTCGAATTTCTTGCCTGCACCAAGAAGATTGTGAAGTTTTGATCAAGCACCCAGGGCTAGTTCTGTATTCTGATACAGTGCACCAAATTTCTATGGAAAGGATACCTAAACGTATGAGTTATGAAGCCACAGTGTCTGAGGGCCCAGCTCTGGAAGCTGCAGATGTAGAAGCTACACCAGCAGTGCCTATGACGCCAAGGTCACCTAGGCCAAAGCAGTGGACGTCTAAGTCAAACAAAAAGAATCCGGCTATGGAACCAGTGCACCACTCACCCAGGAAGATTCTGTAGGAGGTGCAGCAGAAAGGAGAAATCGACAAGCAGAAGCAGCCTTTTGTTCCTCTAGATTTAGACGAAGAAGAACTCCACCAGGGGATGGAGGAGTTAGATGTTGAGGACGCTGATCCCATCACTATGCTTCCAACATATGTGCCTCCGTGAAGAGGGCCAAAGAACGTGACAAAATACCCCGACTCCACCAAATTTTCAATTGCTACACCACTACTCCCTGCTGAATTTCCTTTTGAGGGTACGCTCTTAGTGTGTGTACCAGCGTTAAAGATGGAAGATTGGGACCTCATCGACCAGACGAAGTTCCCACATTTAGAGACAAATCATTATATGTCCTACATATACTACGAAGATACAAGGGTCACAAAGCTGGAACCAATGAAATGGGTTAAAGGAGCTTAGCTGGAGGGACTGTTGCACATGTTATTTGTACCCCACTTTCACCACTCCAACATCAATACCACGTGTGTGCAACAGCTTCTGATATTAGTGCATGATGGTTGTTAATGGCTAGGTGAGCCTATCCCCATCATGGATATGTTAATCCATCAAATTACTAACCTACCATATAAGGGAGCGGACTCAGCAAATGAGTTTATGGGAAAATCCCTAGAAAAACAACTTGCATATCACATAAAGACCGAGTACGGCGTGGTAAAGGGAACGCGCAGATATTCTATCTACTCCATAACAAACCAGGTGGTGCAGTTTGCAGCGTAAATTTTAGCCGGTCAGATAATGCGGAAGTGTCGCAGATGAAGTGTCCACGCCATTCATTTCGCTAGAAGCGCAGTGTGCGAACAGGGTCTAGTATAACTAGGCCTGGTATCTTTATAAAGAATTTTTGGAAAATTATCGCGAGGCACAGGAGAAGATCCAACCGTTCCACTATGCTTGGCTCTTATTGTTAATTTTTTTGGTGGCCTGGCGACTCCTAGAGGACAGTCAATTCCCTCCACTAAATGAAACCCTCCCAGAGGTAGCAAAGTTTGCTTCGCGATGGCAAACGAAAGACGTGGAGCACATTAAAGAATCTAACATTTTTTGGGTATTCATGGAAATGGACCTTTGAATGGCTATAAACTAAAGGCCAAGACTATATCCCACATTGTTTGAGCAGCTGAGACCCTTCACATACTTTAAGGCAGACTTTCACAATGTCTGGATTTGCACACAGAAGGACCCTCAACAGGTATGGCACAAGCTGCCTTACTTAGTAGCTGACTCAGATGCAGAAGAATTTCTGGGGGGTGGCCAGCAGAGTGGCGAGAGCCTACCCAGTTCGTTGTTGGGATGATCAAGGCAAGAGAAAGCTCCTCCGCACGAACCTCTCCTGCAAAAAAGAAGAAAGAACAAGACCAAGTAGTCGCACTGGAGAAGGCTGCCCAACAGAAGAAAAAATAAGTTGTTGCTAAGGCAGTTGCGAATAAAGAACGGATTGCAAAGGAGCACACTGCTAAATAGCAGGCTAAGAAGGAAAAACAAGACACTAAAGCAAGCAACAAATTAGCTTCATAGCATACTGATGAATAGGAGCTATCTGCACAGGGCGGTGATGGGGGTGAAGAGGTGTCCACCTCCTTTAAATTTCAGAAGCACCCCAAGGAGCCACCAACAGGTCCGCGAAAGAAGCAGAATTTAGATAAGAAATCACAGGGGGACCCTCTTGTGCTAACACAGGGCGATCTAGATGAGATCGATGACGTTCGCGATATCACATCTGAGATCTGGCCGCACTTTGAGCAGCAATACAAGCATACATTGGGAAGTGTCCAAAAGGATATATGTGAGCTGCAAATCCAGACAAGTAAAATCCAGGCGAGCGCGGTGCAAGCAAGCCTAAATCAAGTGAGCGTGAGTGTTCCAGAAGCGGAACGGACAACCAATCTAAGGATCATTCCTTTTCCAGAAGCATCTGTATGCATAGATAACAAGGAAGACCATAGCACATTAGAAAAGATGAAGGATATTTGGATCAATGTGGTTGTGCTGCCACTCCAAACCCTCTACGCTTTTCCTAAGGGGGTCTCAGATGAGTTTCAGATCAGGGAGTGATGCGACCTTGCAATCCTCAGCAAATGTAAAGTTAACAATGCACAGATGTACGAGGAAAAGACACAGAAGTTGAAGGAGAAAGAGGAGTTGCAAGTGTGAAGCACACAGCTAGAGACAATAATTAAGAAGGCCTGTCAATCAATTCCATAATAGCATATCCCAGATGATGCACAAGTCAAAACCAAAGTCAGGAAGTTATATTCCATGGCGCGTGACGCCAAAGTTGAGGTTAGGTGCATTACTTTTGACTTCCAGATGCAGATATCCGAACTCAAGCTCAAACTTCAACCAACCACACCGCCAGAAGTTCGGGAACAAAGAGGCGCAACTATAAAAGAGACCATGGGTGAACTAGATGTCGCAATTCACGGCTGCGACCAGCTATTCACTCAAGAAATGGGCCTATGGGATACACTACGAGAGGATTCTATGTTGCAACAGTTGAACACAGAGATCAGGGAAGCACAACACCAATATGAGGAGATCAGTATGATGGCACGGACATTGACGCTAGTCCAGTGCTTCGCACGCTTGTAGGAAGGCAAGGTGATTCAGATGAAGATCTAGGAGTTACAGAAAAAACAGTCCCTGCTAAGAGACCGGCTTCAGCCCTAGACAGAGGAAGCCAGCCAATTTTCACAGAACTTTCATGAGAAATTGAAGGTCATACAGTAGACCCAAAGGACTACGCAACTTGCAGTAGAGGGGCCAACCATAAAGAAACTGGTCTAGGAGGTACAGTAAGCAACATAATAGAGTACCATGGAGCTCCAAGCATTGAACTAGGCATTCAGTGAAATCTACCAATAAGTGGAACATCAAGCTGAGTGACTCGAGGGAAAGTCACGATCTTTGTCTTGGGGGCTTGTTGGGATGGGGTAACCAGGGGTAGAATTTAATTTACTTAGTCATTTTTTGTAAATAATTTTGTAAAAGATGTAAATTTTTCACAAAATGCAGATGTGAAGCACACAAATAGATGGAGTCAAAGGGGCCTTAACCCCTTTTTTTTGGTCAGTTTTGAAGATTCACCCATGAGTCGGAGGCCATGGTATTGTATTAGGAAAGCTATAAATAATTGAGTCTTAGTGAGTCTTAGCGAGTCTTAGAGATAACTTTGATGAGAATTGGGTACATTGAAAAGTATTTGTCTTGAGCAAGAGCTAAGGTAGGAAGCCTCTATTTAGGTAGATAAGGAAAGGCTCTTGCATCTAAATGCACAAGAGGCCTACGTAGATTCCGCACCTGACTACACGGACCCCTGCAGCGATGTGGATAGAGTAAAAAGAGTCTGTAATCGATGAATTGAAAATCAATAAAGACAGTTTTTTTAAGAATTACTGAGTATTTCCATTGAATCTGTTTATGTTATATGTTGTCGATTAATTATATGTTTTCTGAATTACTAAATGAGTGCTATGTGAATTCACTGAATCTGTCTTGATAATGTATGAAATGAATGGTTATCCATTTCTGTGAAGTTACAAGCTATTTCTCTTATGTTTTCTGATGGATTAAGTAGATCTTCACGAACTCCGATCTAGGGTTGATTTTTGATGAGCAAAAGTAGGTGAATCGACTGTTTAAGGTCCACAAGGATTGATTGTGGACCTTTACGAAGGTCTAGAATAAGCTTTAACTTAGTTACAGTAAAAGAGCCCTAGAATTCTATCTACGCGGAAGCAGAACTAAGCCATTGGAAGACATCACACTAATCTTTGGATGCAGAAACTTGGTTCTTGATTCCCCCAATACTACTTCAGGTGAGACTGCAACCTGTTCTATGCGGGTTGTTGCCAAAAGCACCAGCAGTGTAGGGTTTTGTTGGTTGGTGCAACTAACTCTGAACCTGGGTCAGTAACCCCTAAGCCAACAATAGATTTCAATTTTCAAGAACTTTTCTTGAAATTTTTTTGGGAAGGAAAGGAAGTTGAATTAATGGGTATTAGAAGGAAACCAAGAAAGATAATCATCTCTAATGGCATGACAAAGATTCTGAAGAAAGAAAAACGAGGCATAATTGCACAATTATTCTCACTAGGGGTTCAAACAACGAAACCATCTATTTCTCTGTATCTCCAAAAAGCCTAAGACAATAATTCCAAGGTGTTTGAGACTCCCAAAGGCCTCCCACCTATTCGTGATCATGATCATGTGATTCACTTGATTCCAAGAAGTGTTCCTCCAAACATCAGGCCTTACAGATATATGGCTGCCCAAAAAAGTGAAATTGAATGAATGGTTGCAAAAATGCTAGAGGTTGGTATAATTCAACCCGGTCAGAGCTCTTTCTTTACTCCAGTAGTATTGGTTCATAAGAAGGGTGGATCATGGCATATGTGTCCATATTATAGGGATCTCAACAAGCTCACTATTAAAGATGAATTTCCCATTCGTGTCATTGATAAATTGTTGGATGAATTAGATGGAGCAATTTACTTCACCAAGTTGGATCTTTGTTCAAGATATCATCAAATTAGAATGAAGAATAAATACATTTTGAAAACAACATTCAAAACTCATGAGGGTCATTATTAATTTTTTATCGTGCCATTTGGCCTTGCTAATGCACCTTCCACATTTCAAGGTTTGATGAATTCCATTTTCAAATCCTTCCTTAGATAATTTTCGTTAGTATTTTTTGATGATATACTAATCTATAGCAAGTCTTGGAAGGATCATGTTCAACATGTTGACAGGGTGCTCAAACTATTAGTGAAGAAAGAATTATATGCAAATACCTCCAAATTTTTCTTTGGAGTACATTTGGGTCATATTGTATCTCATGAGGGTGTTAAGCTAGAACCTAACAAAATTAAATCCATTAAGGAATGGAAAATCCCCACAACCATAAAGCATCTTGGAGGATTTCTAAGGTTGATAGGGTATTATCGTAAGTTTGTTAAGAATTATGGGAGAATAACGGCACCTATAACATAATTATTTAAGAAATATGCATTTTCTTGGACACCAGAAACAACAAAGTCCTTTGACCATCATAAAGGGGCAATGTGCCAAGCACCGGTCTTCAATACGCTAGACTTCACAAAAACTCTTATTGTGGAATGTGATGCTTTAGGAAATGTAATTGATGTTGTTTTAATACAAGCAGGAAGACCCATTTGTTTTGAAAGTCATCCAATCGAAGGAAAGTATTTACACAAACCTATTTATGAGAAGGAAATGTTGGAAATACTACATGCACTAAAGCAATGGTGACCTTACTTAATGGGAAGACACTTCAAGGTAAAAACATATCATGATAGTCTTAAATACTTTTTGGAACAAAGTTTATATTCAGAAGAGTAGCAAAAATGGGTGACAAATATGTTGGCTTATGACTTTGAAATTGTCTACAAAAAAGGGAAGCAAAATGTTGTTGTAGATGCACTATCGAGAAATGATGTGGAAGCATTGATTTGTGCCATTTTTATTATCCAACCTAAGTGGATAACCGAAGCAAGGGATGAGTGGAAGAATGATGAAGAGGTGTGGTCACTCATTCAAAAGTTGTAGCAAGATCCCAGTACATCTGATACATTTAGATGGAAAAAAGATTCATTATGGTACAAAGATCATTTATATCTTTGTAAGAATTCCCAACTCAAACGAAAGATTCTTTTGGAATTGCACACCTCTCCTTTGAGAGGGAACTCAAGATTTTTTAAAAACTTACCATAGGGTCAAGAAGGAATTTTTTTGGGATGGCCTTAAATATGATATTAAGAAGTTTGTGGAAAAATGTTTGGTTTGCCAACAAAATAAAGTTGATACAATTAAGACATTGGATCTATTACAACATTTAGACATTCCAAGTCAGTTTTGGGAGGAGGTATCAATGCATTTTATCACAGGTTTACCCAAGTTGAAGGAAAGTGTGTCATCGTGGTGGTAGTTGATAGACTTACGAAGTATGCACACTTTTTTGCATTATCTCATACTTTTAAAGCCAGTACAATTGCTACTGAATTTATGGAAACAATTCAAAAGCTTTAGGGAAATCCAAAGCCTATAGTAAGTGATAGAGATCCCATTTTCACTAGAAATTTTTGGACGGATCTATTTTCTGGCCTTGTCACTCAACTAGCTCATAGCTCATCTTATCATCCTCAGCCTCATGGGAAAACTGAGATAGTGAACAAATGTTTGGAAGGATATCTTCGTTGCTTTGTCTCTGATAAATAAACACAATGGGTCAAGTGGTTTCCTCTAGTTGAATGGTGGTATAACACTTCCTTCCATATTGCAGCAAAAATGGCCCCATTTATGGCACCTTATGGATATCATCCACCATCCATCACATCATCTTTAAGAGAGAATTCTAAGGTTCAAGTAGTGGAAGATCACATCGAGTATCAACAACAAGTTCTCCAACTCTTAAAGGATAACCTCACTCTGGTGGAGAATCGAATGAAACAACAAGCAAATCAACATCGCAATGAAATAAGTTTTGATGTAGGCGACTGTGTATTTTTACAACTACAACCATACAAACAAATGTCTCTCAAGCAAGCTATGAAGGATAATAAATTATCACCCAAGTACTACGGTCCTTACAAGGTGTTGCAAAATATTGGTACTATGGCATACAAATTCGAGTTGCCTGCATCTTCCCGAGTACACCCATTTTTCCATGTTTCATGCTTAAAGAAGGTTATAGGTGACAAGCTTCCAGTTCAAACAGTGTTTCCAAAACTTGACGAAGAAGGAAAAATCACTTTAAGCCTGAAGTAGTCATGGAAACAAGAACTCGACAGCGACAAGATCGATCAATTTCAGAGTATCTCATTAAGTGGAAGAACTTACCTGCTGAATATTCCATGCGAGAGGATGAGAATTTTATACAAAATCATCCAAAACTACTCAAGTGTTGAGGACAACACTTTTTTCAAGGAGAGGGGAAGGCTAGGTTCCTATAATACTAGTGTATCCCCCCTATTGTTATTGTTGTGCCCATGTAACCCCCATATTGCTATTGTTGTGCCCCCACATAGAAGCCCGTTATTGTTATTGTTGTCCCCTTAAATTATTGTTGTTATGTAGGTTTTGATTATATTTTGACCCCTTAGACTCCTATATATAGAAAGGAGGCCTTGTCATTTGTATCATCGAAGAATTGTTCATTTATGTAATGTAAAGGAGGTTTCTCCATCGAAGAGGATAATTTTTAAGATGTTGATCTATCTATTTGTAAGCTTGTTGCATAACACAGCAAGGGGAGGGCTTCTTTTGAATCCTCAGGGGATAATTATGGACAAATTCTCTTAGGGGCTAGGTAGAAATTCCAACAATTAGGTGGAGATGTGAGGCTTTTTCGTGGGGCTAACCTTGGCATCCAAAAGGGGCATCAAATATATGACTATCCTTGGTGACTCCTTCCTAATTATTTTCCATATTAGAACAAAGATTCCCCCAATTGAAAATATTTCAATTAAGTTATTTAATCACATCATTAGTATTCTGGGATATTTCTCCAATTAGTCCCCCTACCGTATCCTCTAGAGTCTCACTAGTGATGTTGACCTCCTGGCCAACAAAGCATGCCTCTTGGGTGAAGGAAAAGTATAAATCAATGGAATCGTTAACCAAACTGTCATCCCTTAATCGATGTATATGAAGTATATTTATTACCCCTCTGTCATCCCATGGCTTCTCCATTTTGTTGAAACTAAGTTAAATGGTGGAAATTTGTTCCCCCAATTCCCATACCTTCACTCCCCCCTCATTCCTCAACATTTAATAATTAGCATCATTAGGCTACAGTTTATTAAGTGCCCTCAGAAATATGGTGACATATGCAATTATGGAAGGACTCCTCTCATACTCAGCAATCGTGGAAAACTACAAGGCTCAAATACATGCAAATGTATTCCATTCATTGGCATTAACCATGGATCTCATCACTCTTCGTTTAGCAACTACGACTCTCATTTTAATTACCCTATCCAACATGTCATTCCCATGGGATATGAACAATATTAGATGGGGGAGTGATGCAGATACCATGGCGAGTGAGGAAAATGTCTCTTTAGAGAATGGGGAATTAATTGTCCAGGTTTGGGAGCCTTGCTCAGGTGAGGCAAGTCTTTGTTGAAACTAAGTTAACCGATGGGCATTTGTTCCCCCAATTCCCATACCTTCACTCCCTCCTCTTTCCTAAATGTTTAATCATTGGCGTCGTTAGACTATAACTTAATTAGCGTCCTTAAAAATATGGTGACAACTGCATAATGGAAGGACTCCACTCGTACCTAGGAATCATCGCAACCTACAAGGTTTGAATACATGCAATTGTGTGGCATTCATTGGAATTAACCATGGCTCTCTTCATCATTCTCTCAACATCTATGAATCTCATTTTAATTACCTTCTCTAGTGCATCATCCCATGGGATCTAAGGAAGATTAGACAAGGGAGTGATGCAAATACCATGGCGGGCAAGGAAAATGTCTCTTCAGGCAATGGGAAGTTAATTGTATGGATTTGGGAACCTGGCTCAGGTGAGTCAAGTCTATAGTCACGCATGGAGTTGTTCTTATGAATGGAGTTAAAATGGTGGACATGAGGCCTAGATTCCTCAATTTCATATAATTAGCACTGGGCAAGGGTTGTCGACTCTCTGAGTCTTGAGAGAAAGGTGGCTTCTTTTCACCAAGTGGTGAACACATAGGAATATTGGGAATTTTTTGTGGAGCTTCTAGAAGTTATTCTACTTTTCTTTGGATTTCATATCTCAGGAGGAATTCTAGGCTTGGTTGTGTTGAGAGTGGAAGGCACAACGTTTTTTATCATTCAAAGGTAAAATTCTCCATTATTGGCTCAATTTCCTTGGTGCTCCATCAAACAACCCCTGGTGTTCCCAAATTTTTGAATTATAATCCAAAGTCAAGTTAAAGTGGGGTTTTGGGAAGGGGCGATTTGGTCTTGCATTTCTTTCCTGGATCGATCAAGTATTTTCCATTTACATGGGTAGCTAGGTTATCTCATCCAGTTCTAAACTACTCTGCCTATATTTGATTTGCATCACAACATCTATCACCTATGGACTCTAGTTTCAAGATTGGCTCTTTTATCTCAATTATCTACAACCATTATTGTAGGGCCCATGAAAATATGAATGCAGATACCTATGAATTGTAGGTCCTAATGTACAAGTGGCAGGAGACGGATGAACTCCAAATAGAATCAATGGATGCCTAGCAAAAGAAAATTAGTCAGTTGGAGGATGAAGTGGAGGCTATGTGCAAAATTACCATGGACTTTCACTTCCAGCACAATCGCCCACCAAACCCTCGAGGTGATCATCCTAGGGGATTTGATCTCAATCATCTTGATGAGGATTCTGATCCAAATTAATAGTAATGGTAGGAGTTAAGTGTTTGTGGATGATGTTCTAGTTTTTCTACGTATATACATCTAGAACAATAAGAGTACTTAGTCAGTTTGGGGCTTTTGCTATAATTTTGGATGGGGTAGATAGATGCAATTTGGCATTCCAAATTCCTAAGACCAAATCAACAATGTAACTCTCTTGAGTATTTGTCGAGATCGGGTGTGGACTTACTGAAAAAATAGTCATTTTTGTTAAAAAAAAGAATTGAATTGCATTGACAATTTGTTAATGAATTGCATTGGAAACAATCATTGAGTTTTAGGGACATCATTGTTTTTTTATATTTATTTTCACAATTATCCATGTTGATCCATGTTGATGAGATCAAGATAGGTTTTCTCAAAAGATGAGAGAAGAAGACTCAATGTCTTTCAACATTTAGAGAATATATTATAATGTTTACTTAGTGCTTTGATTATCAAGTTGGTATCAAGAAAAGAGAACAAACCATTACAACAGAGCATCACAATGAGTTTTATGCGCCTTTAGCAGAAATGGTGAAAATATTTGAATCTCATAACAATATAGCATCTCAACAGAGATGAATTACATGAAACTTAACTTTAGATCGAATATGAAGACTTAACATCCATGAAATCTTGCATAAAAAAGAAACCCAACTAAGGAAACAAACTAATAAACACCACAAAAGGAATATCTTATGTGAAAGATTTAATACTTTTGCCTTGAAAATCTTATTAATCTAAAAAATAAAACATACACAATATAAGTCTGTTTTCAAAAAAAAACCAACCCTTGGTTCTTTGTTTTTCACAACTTTATAGAAGTTTACAAACTGAAATCCATAGCTTTTGGGCCGTTTTAATTACAAAATACGAAAGATATAAGTATATATATTTAATCTATTAAAATTAAAACTAAAAATACATTTACAAGGAAAAATTGATGCGTTGATAATTCATGACAACAAAAGTTGGCCATGTAGTTGTGAAGTCTGCTAAATATGTGGATTGAAATAGGTCACTAATAAACATCAACAAATTCTAGAGAATCCCTTGTTTCTTACCTCAAAAGATTGCTTTGACGTTGACTGGTCCGCTCAAAATGACAATTTCCCTTTAATCTTTGTTTTGTCCTTATCAAGATAGTGCTTGTTGTACAATAGATATTCTCCAAAAATATTTTCATAAAATCCATATCCTTATTGCCTTTAAAATTGTGTTGCCATGGAGTATGATTTAGGTGTTGACACAATATCTGGGTATATGTGTTGTCAAAATAAAAACAGTGAAAGTGTTGCCAAAACATTTGGTAGCTCTGTCAAAAACATATCAAAGGTCAATGCTACGAAAACATTTGACAGTGCTATCAAAGACATATCTAAATCAGCACTGTGAGAACATTTAACAACATTATCTTGGGGATATTTAACTTTTTCTGTTGTGTCTAATAAAAGGTCCATGTTTCTTGTTTCAATATGTTTTATCTTTTTGCTTTTCTTGGCCTTTGGGGCCTATTTTTCTCTTTTACTCTATTTCTAGGTCTTCTTCTTCTTAAAGGAACATCATGCTTCCTCCTTGTTGATTACCAAATCCTTCATAGGTATATCATCAATTACAATGACATACTCTTTTAAAGTTGGGTTTTACTACAATTTAAGGTTGAACTTAAGATTATTTGTGGGCCTTGTATGGATGCTTCTCATCCCATACATCTCAGCTAGGGTAACCTCTTTCTCGCCTTCCTTTTGTGCTAGTTTGGATGATTGGGTTTGATCTTTTAAGTCTTTTGTCTCACTCCATTTAACCCCTAATCCCATTTCTTGTTTATTATTGCTAGGATTATTAGTAGGGTAATCTTCACGCACCTCTAGAAACTATTCTTGAGGGGAATATAAAGTTTTTTTTCTCAAGAACCTTCCTGCTCCTTACATACATTTTTTCTTCCATAGGAAAAGAAACAAGGTCTTCTATTTGTTTACCTAGTGAATCTTTTATCCTTCTTCTAGTAAGGATAGAGGAAATTGTTTGCTTTGGAGCTTTGGGGTTTTGGATAAGGTTCATGGCCTTTCTTTGTTTCCTACCCTTAATGCCCTTCGGTTTGGCATTGATTAGTTCAACAAACCCTCCCCGGAATAAGAAATGATCACAAGTTCTTCCTATCTTACTCAGATGATTGACAACTAATATTTTAATCAAACCCTTAAGAAAAATGCAATGGTGGGAAGACTTGGGTTTTGCTCTAATTTTTGTTTTCATAAGACACTTTAACTATAAAAATGGCATGTTAATTCTTAATTGACCGGCCAAATGAGCCAAAAACTTGAAGTTCTACATGACAATCCTATCATACCCGCCCTCACATGTAAAATACATTTGTATGAACTTTAGGATGTCGTTCCAGGTGGGTTTGAGCCACGTTCTCTGCACATTCATCATTCAATTTTCATTTTGGTGCTCTTCCTTCAAGAAAAATGTGATGTTGATACCCAGAAGGTTTTGGTTTTTAAACCATCTATCCCCATCAACAGGTAAACTTGTTGCCTCAGCAATGAATTCCTCTGTAACTGGGAAAGAAATTTCAACAAGAGTAACCACCTTCCCATGAAACTCCTTTGTGAAGGACCTAGCAACATTATAATTGAACCCCTGGAGCCTATGAAAATACTTTGGCCAACCCGCCTCCACACACTGCTCATAATGTTCAGAATAAGCTTCAATAAATTACTTTCCATTCAGCGCATCCCTGCACAAAGGCCTGCTATTTCCCATCTTCAAGAATTGATCTAGAAATCACGAAACAATCAAATAATCAACAACTGATTGGGCACTATTTTTGGAACAAACAACTAAGAGCTACTTCTGCAAAAACCCAACACAATAAACACAAATAAATTTCAACCTTAGCGCTAAAAATATTGAAATTCAAACTAATGGGCGGACATAAAATGAATAAACCCCTTGTGCACCCATCATACCCATCACGCCCATTTTTACTTTGGTCACCAAGATTTTATGTTGGAAAATATGATTTGATGGGTAAAGAATGATTATAGCGCATGAATTTGATAATTCCACCTGTCGAATGAGATATTTTACGTCATATGGTGTCAACACATTTGACAATACATCCCTTACAAAAATGCATAGTATTCGCTACCATTTGTTTTGGCAACGCCTTCTTTTATATCGTTAGAATTGGCACTGCCAAAACAAATGGTACCCAATTGAGCTGACCTCGAGACTTTAAATGTGATAATAGGCTCAGAGATCTATGAGTTACCAAAATTTGACAAGGCTCTAAGCTCAGAGATCTAGGAATCACAAGGCTTCTTGCTTTCCAAGACAATCATCCCATGCTCCTAAACACATATATCTTGGGTCCATAGTCAATCCTATGTAAGTTGCTCTCAACCCAAGCATCCTCAAGTGAAGTGCTCATCCTCCTAAGGTATGCCATGTGGTCCCAATTCTTCTAGGGTCAGCCTTCTTTCCTCCTATTGCCTCCTCCTATGCCAAGCAACCATCTTCTCAAACCTTGAAAATTTTTAGGTCAGTTGAATTATGAATGAGATTTGAAATTTTAATTTCTCCGTATGAAGTCTCATGAGGTTGGATGTGGGGAATGTCCCGCTTGAAGTACCCATGTCCCAAGAATGTGGAGAGTGCAGGAAACATGTCTCCTACCCTCAAGAACGTGCCCCCATGTAACATTGCAAAAACTTCAAAGGACTGGTTTGAAAAAAACGTTGTTGCCTAAAGTGTAAACCTAAGGTGCAACGTCAGAACAAGGGTTGTCACTCTAATCCCTATTCACTCCATTTAGACTTTCTCCTACATAATTCAAGGGGGGTACTCCCTAAAAGGTGAAAACTAAAGGACGAAACTTGTTGGAATAACAAGTCTATGAGCTATGAGGGCAAGGCTATTGTTATTATTACAACTTGATTATTAAATAGAGAAAGTTTAAGAGTCTACAAGAAATGTTTTAAAATGGATTTCAATTAAGATCAAATCAGGCAAATATAAGATGTAAAGGTGATAGACCATTGACTTAACAAGGCTCAGTGGAAACTTAGAGACTAAATATATGTTTAAGTTACAATAACATCAATGTTGATTAGCCAATGGTGTGGTCTTCGTTGTGATACACGTATTCCAATCAATGAAGAAGAATATTTCTACTAAAATTTTTGATCTTCTTATTGAAAACCATTTTAGAGAATAGTTCATGCAATGCCATTCAAATAATAACTAATAGTGCAATTAAATGGAAAGCAATGGAGAAATGATACACACATCCTTGACAAGTCGTTCCATGGCACTGCCAACCCTTGGACCTAGTTTTGGTGCACACTCATTGGGGACTACTTCTGCCCATGACTGGGACTAGATTGCCACTTCCCCCCTATTTGTTTTACATCTCCTACTGTCACTATATGCTTTCTGTTTCTGGCACCTGGGGCTCTCATTAGTCTTTGTCTGGGTAATTGACTGTCGACACTTTTTTTTAGATGCCTTTCTCCTGCGGTCTATCGGCTAGGATGGAGGAAAATATTGTTGATTACTTAGAGGACCCATATGATTCGGTGCCCATTTGGATGGTCTCTCCTCCACAACTTTCGATCACCACTTCAAATTTTTCATTGTCGCTACCATCGTCGCTGGCCGATGATCCTAGGGTTTTTTTGGTTCCAGATTTTCCTCACCTCTCACTCTCGACACAACCATTTATGTCGCAAACTAGTCCATCTACCTCCTTGCTACCAGCTTCTAGCCCTCCTGATGACTCTTTCTTCTTACCAGGCCCTGACTTTTCCCAGCCCTCTCCGGCATCACTCCAGTTCCTAGTGTCCTGCTTGGACCCATCCTCTGCCTCATTATCACAAAAATCCCCCGTTTTCCCCACCTATGGGAACCCTATTCCTTCTTTTTCTTTGGAACTAAGCCCTCTATTCCCCCCTTCATATTTTCCATCATCCCCCATCCCACCCCCTCATATTTCAAACCCTCCTACCTTAGGCTACTTCATTGGTACCTCTCTCCCGCATCCATATTTTGTGGGGGGTCCTCAAGTTTTTTCTGGTATTGTCAATTCTTCTACTTCATATGCTAACCCCCCCATAGGAAAGTCAGCCAGAACTATGAAGAAGTATAAGGGAGTTAAGGCTAGGAGGAGGAAGATCTCTCTCACCTTTGGCGAAGACCTCCAGATGGGTGATGTGCTTGATATAGCAGATAGGGTATTAGTTGGAGGAGTCCATGGTAGATTATATACGACTCCTCGACTGCATCAGTGGATATTGGAAATTTGGAGTCAAATGCTTGATGAACTACCATTTGTGGTTACTCTTTCTCATGGTTGGTTTTCACTTCGCTTCCAGCACCCTAAATTCATTCCCTTGGTCCTCTATAAATACTAGCATATTGAACTTGCTCTGGTTATGCTCAAACAATGGAGTCCTCTCTTTGATCCGGAGCGTGAACATTTGGGGGTTTTTCCTATATGGGTCCATCTGCCTGGATTACCCCTTCATTTTTGGTTTGAAGATGTCTTCAAGAGAATAGGAAATACCCTAGGAACCTAATTGATTACGAAAAATCCTACATCGTTACTGGAAAGATGGCGATGGCTCGCATTCCAGTGAATTTGGACATAAGAGAAGGGTTAGAGGAGAATCTATAGATTTATTGGAGAAACACTTTTTGAACCTAGATTCTTGATTATTGGGGGTGCCCGATCATTATCAATGATGGCACAAAATTGGGCACTTGTACAAGGGCTGCCCTCTTCTTGCTTCGAGCTCTTGCTTAAGTGGCTTATCCAGAACATGTCACGAAGGATAATCCTGCTGACCCTGAAGGCAAGCGACTTGCATAGGTTGACGATCATCCATCAAAGGCCACCCAGTCAAACTGTGGAACTCGCATGGATGATGTTCACCCTCCATCTCCTCGCATCACCCGATCTCGTGCGGTTGCGACAGCGACCAATACAGGTATTTCTTCCACCACATCCTCTTTTTATTGTGCATCTTTAACTGATTGATTTCATATTATATCCATTTTGAATGTTATCTCTACACCTGCATTTATCCCCCCTCTATTTCATGCACTTTGGCTCCCTCTCTGCCTACTTTTACCACTACCCCCACCCCCCCCCATCTATGCTTGATGTCCCTGGATCCATCCTCTCATATGAGCCTTCCCTTGACACTGTTAGGATTCATCATTACAACCTTCGTTCACTTTCCAGGTCCTCTGCCAGTGATTGTTGTGGCGTCGGCATTATTCCTCCTCCCCTGCCCACTAAAACCCCTCGGGGTAGGCACTCCAATATGTCCAAGGTTGTTTTTCTGGTGGGATTGGATGTAGCACATGGTCAACAAATCCGTATAGGTAAGGTCCTTAGATCATTGGCCTCTCCTCCCCCTGGTTCCCCATGAAGTGGTTATCCTTCAATTGTCATGGGATGGCTAGTCCTGCCAAGAAAATAGCCTTTAGATGATTGCTTGAGAGTGAGATGGTGGACATCATATTTCTACAGGAAACTCTAGCTCCTTGTGATCTGATCATTCCCTCCTTAGATGGCCTTGTCCCCGGTTGTCATTTCAATGCATTGGATGTTTGTGGGAGATCTGGTGGCCTGGCATTGGGATACAATCCTCAGGTTGTCAAACTTCTAAATATCTGAGGGGGGACGGAGAGGGTATCCTCAGGTTTTCAAACTTCTAAATATCCGAGGGGGGATGGAGAGGGTATCATTGGGCTGATATTTTTTCCTCTGAATTCGGTAATGAGATGAGACTTATCAATGTATATGCATCCTACATAAACTGGGCATATTTCTGGACAAATCTTCTTAATCTTTCATATATGCAAGCTGAAAATATCATCCTTGGAGGAGACCTAAATATTTCTATTGGTCATGTGGAATCCTGGAGACACAATGCGCAAATTGACCCTCTATTTGATCATATCAGTTCTCTGTTGGAGGAACATCACCTATTTGATATTCCCATGGCATGATCACAACCAACTTGGCGTAACCAAAGGACTGGAGATGCCATGCTTCCCAGGAGATTAAACAGGTTTCTTGTCAAAGAACCTCTTCTAGACAACATTTCTATATACCAACAATGGGTGGGAACTGGTGGACTGTTTGATCACTCTCCCATTTACCTTTAATTTTCTTGTGCTAATCATAAGCCTAAAGCCCCATAAAAATTCAATTCCACCTGGCTCAAAGATGAGGGATACATTAATATGGTCACCGATTATTGGAAGGCTCACCCTTTTCTACCTGGCCAAACTGTTTCTGAAGCATTTGCTAAAAAGATGCTTTGTCTCAAGAAAAAATATATTGATTGGGCTAGAGAAAAAAGACAAAAGGATGACCATTTACTTAAAGGCATTGAAGCGGAAATTGCTAATCTAATGGACAGGGATAGTCGTGGGTTTGTTTCCACAAAAGCAAAGAACAACTTATTAGAATCAAAGCAGACCGAAATAGAATATTGCCGAATAGAGAGGAAACCTGGAGACTCCGGAGTCGTGCCATTTGGCTATAGTCAAGAGATGATAACACAAAGTTGTACCACTAGTTTGCAAATGGTCCACAGGCTATCAATACGATCTGGCATTTGGAAGATGATATTGGTCACTACGTAAAGACCTTCAATCAATTGGCTACCCTCCGTACAACTCATTTATTCGGTTATACAAAGCTCCACAGGATGCTACCCTTACAAAGAACATTAAGGTGGTTGGGCTTTTCCCTAGGTTTGTAAATCGTGATGTGGTAGAGGATCTTGTACAACCTATTACTTTGGGAGAACTATAAGGTACTCTTAAATGGTTTAAGAAAGACAAAATTCTTGGTCCGAATGGCTGGCCGGTTGAATTTTATCTTGATTTTTTTATGTATTGGGAAATGATCTCCTTCAGGTAATTGAAGAATGTAGGATGAGTGGTTGAATGTATGATGCATTCAATTCTACCTTTATTTGACTCATTCCCAAATCAGATAACCCCCAAACTTTCAATGATTTACAGCCTATTTCAATCTGTGCGTATACAAGATCATTGCAAAGATTATAGCAAATCACCTCAAGCCTATCTTATCAGAGTATATATCCCTGGAACGGTTTGCCTTCCTCGACCACAGGAAGATTCATGAAGCTTTTGGCACTACCTAGGAGGTCCTTCACTCCATCAAAATCAAGAGCTTAAAAGGTATGATTCTTAAGATTGACCTGGCTAAGGCTTTTGACCGCACTAGATGGCTCTATCTGAGGATGCTATTAACTGATTTGGGCTTTCCTTTATCTTTCATTCAATGGATTATGTGTTGTACTTCTAATGTCTCATATAGTGTTCTTATCAATGGATCTGCCTCACCATTTTTTCATGTTTAGAGAGGCCTTAGACAAGGTTGTCCACTCTCACCTTTTCTTTTCTTGCTAGTCATGGAAGGGCTGAGTCGATGCATATCAGAGGAAAAAATACAGGGCAGACTAATGGGCATCAAGATCACAAATATCTGCATCCTTACCCACCTCCTCTTTGTTCATGATGTATTCATTTTTATTAATGGCTCGATTGGTGATATTACTTCTTTCTCCTTTGTTCTAAGATCATTCTATTTTACTACTTGAATGGAATGCAATCACCTTAAATCTACTCTGACTTCTATTGGTTGCTCTCCAAATGAAATCCACACAGCCCAGCAGAGATTTCCATGTACCATTCTCCCCTTTGAGGAAGGGCTCAAATATCTAGGATTTCGACTCAAGCTTGTTAAATACAAGATTACTGATTGGGTTTGGCTTGTGGAAAAGATTGAAAGGCATTTGAATATCTGGCATCAAAGATGGCTTTCCAAGGCTAGTAGACTTGCTCTCATCAAATCTATTTTGTAGGCTACCCCGGTGTACTGGATGTCACTGGCTTGGATTTCGAGGGGCATACTACACATAATTCAGCAGTTGTGTTGTAGATTCTTGTGGAAGGGCAAACAAGAAGGGCACACCTTTGCTTGGGCTAGATGGGATACTCTTTCTCTTCCAAAAAAATGGGGAGGATGGGGTATGAAAAATTTAGAATCTTTTGCTAGTGCTCTAGTAGCCAAAATGGGTTGGAATGTTCTTACCTCCAGGAACCTCTGGGCACAAGTGATCACTGAGAAGTATATTTCCCCACTCCATTCTCTCGATTGGATCAAACAACCTTCCTGGAACAGATCAAAAAATTATTCGGTTTGGATGGTGGTTCTCAACTTGCTTATGTTTATCAGAGATGGATTGACCTAGAGGATTGGAAATGGTCACTTGGTTCGTGTTGGTTTGGATCCATGGTTTGGTTGCGAGAATTATTATCAATTACCACACGAAATGCTTCACTTCCTTACCAATGTTGGTATTACTAGACTAGCTCATATTGTCGACTAGGAAAACTCGTCTATCTTCAAACAAGCCTAGAAATATATTGAATTGTTGGGCATCCCTCCTATCTGGCATCATAATTGGAAATCATACATTAATGCTCTTACTGAATCTCATGTTCAAATCACTAAGGGGGAGAACGAGCTAATTTGGGCTCACTCACAAAATGGTAAATACTCTCGTAAGTATGGCTACCTCTTTATATTTTCTAGTCACAAGCCCCCTATCACTGCTTGGTGGTGGAATATTCTTTGGAAATTGAAGGCGCCACCCAGAGCTAAGATATTCATGTGATGCATCCTCTGAAACAAGGTACCTATAGGGGATAATCTACAAAAGTAAACTTATCATGGCCTAACCTGGTGTATCCTCTGCAAACAAGCCTCGGAATCTATTGATCACATATTTCTTACATGTCTTGTTATTATTTCTCTCTAGCAAGAGGTACTTACGCTATTACAACTTTAATCTAGGTGTAAAGGTGTTGATATATTGGATGCATGGAAATTGTGGTGGTCGACAACTCAAACTCATAGGATTCTAAACCTCCCCATATTGATTTGTTGGAGTATTTGGCTATAAAGGAATAAACTCATTTTCTCTGGTACCTTACCTTGTTGGTCACATGTCACTGCTCACCTTATCCCTATATATCAAAGCATCCTAGAGGAAGACCGACCTCCCACAGCTCCCAATATCTCCGCTGAGATTATTGACAGGACCGCTCCATGGGCATATTTTGGTGTCTCGACATAGCTTCATGGTTGTGGCGGGGGTATCTTACTTCACATCATAAATAATCATTTCTATAAGGTACAAATGGGATTGGGGGATGGGATAAATAATTTTGTTGAACTCATTACTCTTCGTCATTTATTATAATTTGCACTTGAGAAGGGATGTCATCGATTACATATTTTTGGTGACTCTAAACTAATCATAAACTGGTTTAATCATCAATCTGCATGTCACATATACACACTTCGGTATATTTTGGATGAGACTTTGATGCTGAAAACACATTTTGATTATATCTCTTTCATCATATATACAGGGAACGCGATCAAATTCATGAGAAACTATCCAAGGAAGCCTCGCACCAGCCACGGGGGCTTTGTTTGATTCAGGAATAGTCAGATCAGGACTTTTATAGCTATTACCATCAGCCATATGAGAATCAGCATCAGAATGGGGCCATCAGGCCCTGATTTTATTATCTTGTCCGAATTTTTTATGTATTTAATCTTTTTTTCTTTGTACATTCATGTTTATATTTTTCAAGAACATATCATATGTAATTATTAACAGTCTCCCAACCTTGGGATACATATATATTTTTTTATAAAACATCACATACAGTGGCATGACCACACATACAGCAAATGCTTCTAGCATCTACAACATGTAATTTTCTACTAAACTAATGAAAAATACGATTTTTCCTTGGGGAAAAACAATAATGCCGCAAGAAGCATTATAAATGGCACAATATCGAATATGAGCAAATAAAGATAACTTGCACAACATAAATAACTTGTACTTTCAAGAAAATGTCCAAGACAAGAATGACAATGTAAATAAATAACGAGAAATATAATCAAAGATGAGTACATAACAACAATACAATATTGGATGGAATATATAATACCCACAATGGTAGTTATGCCACAAAAGATGACAAATTAGAAGGATAGAATGCAAAACTAAACTAGGTGGAATGTGAGATATTTTCTTAATCTTAGTTAATTGCCTAGTCTAGATGAATCCTTCTCAATTTTTTTGAAGTTAGTCACAAACACAAGTTGTAGAGGGAAGGTCTGAGGAAGAAAGCTCAGGATTTATTAACGATATCTCCCCTTGCTTCTAACTACCCAAGTGCCTCCAGCATTCAAGGGACTATGGCCCTGATGACTGCAAGGTCACCTATGTTAAATGTGAATGAGGGTTTATCCTCTCAAATTAGATGAAGATGGTGGCCCTAAAACTTTCTACCAACCAAGCTTAGGCTTGGAGGTAAATTTTTTGGATGTAAGGCTAAATTCTAGGATGAAAATGCAATTGCTTCAAAGGAGACAATGATATCAAAAAATATTTAAAGAGAATTAATGCCAATGTGTTTGCAATCATAAACGATATAGGTACTTCAAATATGCAAGATTGCTATCAAATAACAATGCTCAATGAAACAATAAGGAATTACCTCAATGAGACAATAACATTAATAGATGTCCATATATTAGAGCAAATCCCACAATGCCTTTAGGTAATAGTGTGTTTATTAGATGTTCTCACTTATTTAGATAGTTGAACAAGCAAGAAAATTATAGAGATCTCATAATTGTTAAATGGAAAAGGGGATTGCCAATAGTGATTAGAAAGACTAATTAGATCACAATTAAAAATGAAACAAGACAACAAGTTTTTTTGTAACAACCCTGGTGAAAATTCCATGTATTAAAAGTTAAAAACAATAACCACGGTCGATGGGACACTTATTCCAAGTTGAATGTTGGGCAAGACATCCTAGGGGTGTTCATTTGGTTGTTTGTGGCTAAGAAAATTGGCAAAGGCAATGGCTAAGGCTTTGGAAAGGCAAAATGGAATTTTTGGAACATTTATATATGAAAATAATGGAAATTAGGAGAAAAAGGAGGTGAAATGTCACAGGTTGCATGTGAGGAGGAAATGAAGGAAAATAATGGAAAATGAAGATAATAGAGGCCTAATTCATAAAAAGGCTTTTGAGGATCAGTTGGTAACCTTTTGTCAGTTTAGTTTTGGATCACTCTCATTATTCTCTCTTTCTTACTCTTGGATACTTAGAGTTTTTTTTCTTTGAGCACTTTGGCATTGGAGCAAGAAAGGCAAAGAAGGCAAGAGGAAGCAAGGATCAAGCAGGGAAAAGTGGAATCAAGTAGCTATAGCAAGATTCATTGTAGGTATCTACTTGCATGTGTATTTTCCTTGCTAGATCTAGCATGCATGTTATTGCATGTGCTTCTTTTCTATCATGGCATGGGTTTTTCTAGTTGTAACAGTGTTTTTCAGCCTTGCCTTTCCATTCCGGATAGCCATGGTGTGATGGGGTTCTCATGTTAGGTTGAGCTATATTATCGGATGGATTCGAAGCTAAGTGAGGTGGATCTCTGAAATGATAGAACGCATGGCATAGTAACCCTTGAACCGGACTGTGGATTGTGGTAAAGCCGGATTTTGTGTTGCCTCGG
Source organism: Pinus taeda (assembly GCA_000404065.3). NCBI lineage: Eukaryota > Viridiplantae > Streptophyta > Pinopsida > Pinales > Pinaceae > Pinus > Pinus taeda. Next base: position 44,751 of record APFE030654206.1, read on the forward strand.
ATGGCCTAGGAATCCTTGTCGGTGAATGGCAGGACATACGGTAAAGCCTACAGGTGGTTTGCTCTTCTTTGGACCTAGTAATCTCAGGTTTGGGATATGCAGTAAAGCCTGGAGAGTGGGTCTCGATTTAGCGCCTAGTGATCTGAGTTTGGATTGCGGTAAAGCCTGAGAGACTAGGAGACAAGAAAATTCCTCACGGTGTAGGTGGAGAAATTTTGCGGCATCCCTTCTTGTCTGACCTAGTGGTCGGGTGTAGATCACAGTAAAGCTTGTTATGATGTGTTCATTTTGTTGGCCTAGTGATCCGGGATGGATTACGGTAAAGCCTGGCTTCTATTGATGAGGGTGAGGTGGTTTAGCCTCGGTATGCCCGAGTTGAGTTCTTTTGGTTTGAGTCCCCCATTCATGCTTGGAATATGGCATGGGGGTGAATGGATGAAGAGAGATTTGATTCAGCGATTCTATGGTCCGGTGGAATGTAGTAGTCCCATCTTTGGTTGGTTCATTGCATTGATTAATGAGAAATTCATTCCCTTGATTTTCATGAGAAAATGTACTGATATATATATATATGGATTTTGATGGTTGATATGCTTATTGTATTTTTGTTCCTATTATGTTGGTTATATGCATATTTTGTGACAGCAGTTATGTATGGATCTCAGCATGTTTTTACTTGTATATGTATGGATAATGTTTCTATAACCTAATTGATGAATATGCAGTGAATGACATGAGGGAGCAATGGTTTATAATGATTCTCATATAAGTATGATATCCCTACACTTAATTCTATTGTTTACACTTGTAGGTTACATGTTGAACATATGTTTGATGAAATGCCTGCCATGGCTAGCAGGGGTCTGGTTAAGGTCATGTTGAGCTTATTGATTTTGTTGCATTGTTGCCCTGTACTTTCCTTGATTTCAAGCTATCATTCCTTTATGGACAGTGGCCTGGGCTCTGGGCTTGGAAAAGTGGCTTAAATCCTAGGTTCACTGGCACAAAACTAGCAAGTTTCGTCCACATTCACTGGCATGCAGGCTTATTAGAGTGACTTCAGGTCTCTAGTCGCTCCCTTGCCCATAGCATGAGAGCGACGATGGCCTAAGAGGTCCATAACAACAGTGAGACCCAGGGACAGATTGTATGAGTGGTTGACTTGTCTCTTGGGGGTTTTTTTGATGATGTTGGATGACTGTGTGTGATGTTCCATTGATTCCACTTCCTTAAGGTCACCTAGGAGGTCAAATCTGATCATAGTAGCCTCTCGTTTCATGTTTACCCCAGTTGGCATGGTTACTTGGATGTATGTGGGAGGAGGGTGTTATAGAGTAGTATCAGAGCATGGTTCAACTCTCGGATTGGATGGGTTGAATGTGTTGGCCATGCATGCATGTCAGTTGCATGTGTGTCTCTTACACTTGTATACTTGTTTCATTTGTTTGATGATGGATTAAGATTGTAATATGGTTATGATGGAGAATTTGATGTTGATCTTTCATAACGTATTTTTCATAAGTACATGACTGATTTCATATGGTTTATATCTCAATTCCATGCTGATTTTATGTCTCCTACTTACATCCTTGTATGTTAGGTTATGTCCTTGAGTATTTTGATTACATATATCAGTCTTGTAAGTTGATTACAAGGATTGATCAATTATGCTCAACTACATACTTTTATGTGTGTGTAGTTGGTTAGGCGTTGGTTAGGCATTGCTTATGCATGTTGTTGGTTGCATGTGGCAATGTGTACAGTGGAGTAATGGTTGTTGTCATGCATGAGGTCATAGCATGCATTATTGAGATGGCCTTGCATTGATGATTGGATCCTAGTTAGAGTGATGCTTATGTGTTGATACATTTACTTGTGTATGTCGATATGTTGTTATGATTACGTTATACATGTATCACGCTGATTTGGCGATCTTGCAGACAACATATCCTCCCCAAGCTATACTAAGGTACGTTGGTTTATTGTGATTTGGTTTATCTTACATATTATGCATTGCATGAAGAAAGATCAAATGGCTAGCAAGATGATTGACTACAAGGACTCTCCCTATGAATCTAAAGATTAGTATGATGTTGGGAACTCTTCAGATTTGGCAGTTACAATGAGAAGTTTGAAGGAAGAGATAAGGAGTTGTAAGGCGGATAATGACCAGATCATACAGGCACAAGAGAAGCAGGGAGAGGTGAATGCTATACTTCTTCAGAGTTTGTCATACTTACAATGACAAGGGTCGCTTCGAATCAGCCATGGACATGAGGATAAAACTAATGGGGCATATGGAAGTAGATCTCCTGGTAGACACAGGTCAGATAGATCTGATATAGTGAGAGATGGCAGGATGTTGGATACTCCGGAAAGGAGTGGCGATGACTATAGGTATTATTCTAGTTCCAATTTTGATAGACATCATGATCATCATCGTTATCATCCTTATAGGAGGAATGATGGGGGATACTTGTCGGATGAGTTCAATAAAGCAAAACTACCTACTTTTGATGGAGATATGAAGAATTCAGAAGATGCAGAGGATTGGATACTTGGAATGAACAAATTATTTGAGCTGCATGAGTACACAGATAACATGAAGGCCATAATAGCTATCTTTAGCTTGAAATGTAAAGCAGACATCTAGTGGGAAGATGTTAAGCGGGTAAGAGACATCAGGACAAATGACTTGAGCTAGCAGGAGTTCGAGAGACTTTTGAGGAAGAAGTACTTGTCAGAAAGGTACTATGATAGCAAGGCAAAATAATTCTATGAGCTAAATATGGGATCAATGACAGATGAAGAGTACACACCAAGTTTCTAGAGTTATTGAGGTATGCACCATATCTTACTGATGAGAAGGCTAAAGTTCAAAGATTTGTAAGTAGTTTTCCATTAGCATTTAGAGAACGGGTTGAGTATGATGAGCCTTGGTCACTTGAGGAAGTTATTGGGAAACTCAAGCATTGTTATGAACAATCAAAGTGTAAGAATGAATCTCGGCATGGATGGAAAGGAAAGGACAAAGGTAAATGGAAGCCTAAGAGGACAAGGCCTCATCATGTAGATGAGAAAGAGAATATGGCACCACAAAAGAGATTTAATGCAACTAGACAGGGACATGAGTCATAGCAACAACATAGAGGTGTTGGTACTCGTCGATTAGAGTGTTGGACATGTGGCAAGGAATGTCTTAAGAGAGATTGTCCATAGAACTAGGGTGGTAGGCCTCAAATATACAATGCACATGAGGCACAAACTGTTGGGGACGTTGGTTAGAGTTTTCCACGTACCTATGCAGTATTGGAAAACAGGCAGGCAGAACACCAAGCATCTATCATTGAGATGGATGGTAAGATTTGTGATCAATTTATTTCTATTTTGATTGATTCTGGATCTAATTATAGCTATGTTAGTCCTGACTTGGTGGATAAGTGTGGTTTGAATACGGAATTGCATGCAGAGTCTTGTTTAGTGTAGTTGGCTACAAGTACAAAGAAGCAAGTTCATCATTGGGTAAGAGCTTGTGCATTTGATTTAAATGGTATGGCTGCAGCAGCACATTTGAATGTGTTACCGTTGGGATCATACAATATGTTGTTGGGCATGGATTGTTTGTATCTACATATAACCAAGGTTGACTACTATGACAAAGTTATTGAGTGTGTTGATGACAATGGAGAACCAAGAGTCTTGCAAGGTATGATGAAAGCCACATCAGTAAGGATGGAGACAGCTATGCAAGCAAAGCGTAGCCACAAAAAAGGGTGCAAGTTGTTTGCAATACACATTTATAGTGATAAGGGTAAGGAGGTCAAGGATGCAGATGTGTTGAGTACATACCCAATGTTGTAGTAGTTTCAGGATGTATTTCCTAAGGACATTATAGAATTTCCACCTCAGAGGGAGGTAGAATTTTCTGTTGAATTAGTGCCAAGGGAAGCTCTAGCATCAAAAGCACCTTATAGGATCAGCACATCTTAGTTGGTTGAGTTAAAGTTGTAGTTGAAGGAAATGTTGGACAAGGGATGCATTAGGCCAAGTGTATCACCTTGGGTCGCACCGGTCTTGTTTGTGAGGAAGAAAGATGGTACTCTCATATTATGCATTGACTACAGGCAGTTGAACAAAGTTACTATCGAGAACGAGTCCCCTTTTCCAAGGATTGATGACTTGTTCGATCAGCTGAAGGGAGCAGTCATGTTCTTGAAGATTGACTTGAGATTTGAATACCATCAGGTATGCATCAAAGAGGAGGACATTTACAATATTGCATTCATGACTAGGTATGGGCATTATGAGTTTGTTGTAGTTCCTTTTGTCTTCACTAATGCTCCAGCTACATTTATGTGCTTGATGAATAGTGTGTTGTGTCCATATTTGGATAAGATTGTTATTGTATTATTTGATGATATACTGGTATATTCTAAAAATGAGGAAGAACATGTCAAGCATTTAGCAGTAGTGTTGAGGTTATTGAGGGGGCATCAGTTGTATGCTAAGCTCAGTAAGTGCAGTTTCTTTCAGACTGAGGTACACTACTTGGGGCATGTGATCTCCGAGGAGGACATTGCAGTAGAAACATAGAAGATAAGGGCCATCCTAAAGTGGGTAGCTCCTAAGAATGTGGATGAGGTGAGATCTTTCATGGGTCTGGAAGGCTATTATAGGAGGTTCACCAGGAACTTCTCACAGATTGCTTATCCCATTACATCATTGCAAAGGAAAGGTAAGAAGTTCGAATGGCCAAAGGAGTGTGAAGCTAGCTTTGAGCAGCTTAAGCAATTGTTCACACATGCACCAGTGCTACAGATTGCAGATCCGAACAAAAAGTTTATGGCATGCATAGATGCTTGCAAGAGAGGGCTTGTTGGAGTCCTTATGTAGGATGGACAAGTGGTATGCTATGAGTCCCAGAAACTAAACAAGCACGAGGAGAGCTACCTGACACATGATCTTGAGTTAGCAGCGATTATACATGCACTGAAGATGTGGAGGCACTATCTTCTTGGTAGGAGATTTGTGCTTATGAGTGATCACATTGGATTGAGATATTTGTTTGACCAACCAAATCGGAATGCCAGGTAGGCTAGATGGTTGGCCATGATCAGCGAGTTTGATTTTGAGATCATGTACATCAAAGATAAGGAAAACATGGTGGAAGATGGTCTCAGCAGACAGGTACAAGTACATCACTTGGCAACTGTGAGCTCCTATGGGACGGAATTACAGGATAAGATCTTGCAGGTAGGACAATAGGATGTGAGGTATATGGAGATTGTGCACAGGTTGCAGCAGGGTGATAGTACAGGTACATGTACGTGTCATGGTACATGTACGTGTCATGGTACATGTACAGGTACAAGTGCAGGCACATGTACACGTAGTGGTACAGGTACAAATGGCAGTGCAGATATAGGTGCAGGTGAACAGGGCATGGACTATCACCTTACAGCAGATGGATTGGTCAGGTTCCGAGATAGGATTTATATACCAGATAGCAGTGACCTTAGGAAGGTGATCTATAGGAAGTTTCATGAAAAACCATTTTCTGGTCACCCAAGTTATCAGAAGACATTGACTGTAGTGAAGAGATATTATTATTGGTTGAATCTAAAGAAGGATGTAGCAGAGTTTGTGGCTAGGTGTTTTTATTGTCAGCGGGTGAAGGCAAAGTCCAAACATCCAGGTCGACTGTTACATCTGATCATGATTCCAGAGTGGAAATGGTAGGTTATTTCCATGGATTCCATCATAGGGTTGTCGAGGATAGTGAAGCAGCATGATTCCATCATGGTCATTGTAGATAGGTTAACAAAGGTTGAACACTTCATTCCAGCGAAGTCTACATTCTCAACTAGTGATGTGGCACATGCGTTCATCAAAGATGTGGTTAGACTACATGGTGTTCTGAAGAATATTTTGTCAAATAGAGATGTGAAGTTCACTTCCAAGTTTTGGAAGGACTTATTTGCAGGTTTGGGCACAAAGTTGGCCTTCAGCACAGCTTATTATCTACAAACAGATGGACAGACAGAGAGGGTCAATAAGATATTAGAGTACATGTTGAGGATGTACGTGATGCATCAGTAGAGGAAGTGGGAAGAGTATCTCCATTTGGTCGAGTTTGCATACAACAATGTTTATCAGGAGTCTTTAAGGATGAGTCCTTTTGAGGCACTATATGGGCAGAGTTGTAACACTCCCATCAGTTGGAGTGATCTAGTTAGCAAGGTATTGATTGGAACAGATATGTTGGCAGACATGGAATAGGAGATGTAGGTGATCAAGAAGAATCTCAAGGCAACATAGGATAGGCAAAAGAGTTAATGCAGACAGGAACGGGTTGATCAAGGAGTTCCAAGTTCGAGAACAGGTGTACTTGCACATCAAACCAAAGAAGAGATCCTTGCATATTGGATCATGTGCCAAGATGGCACCATGGTTTTGTGGACCCTTCAGTGTCATTAACGAGATTGGGCCAGTAGCCTATCGACTTGCAATGCCTCCAATAGTGAAAGTCCACGATGTTTTCCATGTATCTTTGCTTAAGAAGTACGTTAAGGATGTTGATCATGTGATTCACTGGTTTGTATTGCAGGTGGAACCAGATGGAGAATTCCAGGCGGAGCCTTGGTGTATATTGCAGAAAAAGGTGCCCATGCTCTGGAACCAAGCAATTGAGCAAGTTAAAATGCAATGGAAGCACTTTGAGCCCGATGAAGATACATGGGAAATGGCGGATCAAATCCAGGCTATGTATCCTTCCTTGTTTTCTGGTTGATGAGAAGCATCTTGACATGGTGGTTTGGTATTTGCTTACGGTGGTTTGGTATTTGCTTATAGTGGTTTGGTATTTGTTTATGATGGTTTCGTATTTGTTTATGATGGTTTGGTATTTGCTTTATGGTGGTTGATATATGCTTTATGATGGTTCCATAAACGTTATATGATGTTTTGATATATGTTTAAACATGGTGTTTAGTATATGTTTTGATATATGCTTTGGTATATGATTTGGCATATGTTTGGTATATATATTTTTATGATGTTGCTATATGTACACCTATGTATGGATGTAAATATCGTAATGAGTTACATTATAAAGCTCCACTATGCGATATGGGTGTCATGTCACTATGGTTATGTTGTCATGCTATTATGCTATCATGTGGTTATGGTATCATGATGTTATGATGTTATATAAGTTGGCATTCAGCAGGATGATCATTGTAAATACCGTAATGAGTTGTGTTATAAAGCTCCACTATGCGGTATGTTGTCATGTTGTCATGATGTTTTTCTCTTGAGCAGATATTTCATTGTAAGTATTGCATCGAGCAGTGTTATAAAGCTCCATGAGCAATATGTCTTCTTTTAGTAGGTTGCTAAGGTATATGTTGATTGAACACTGACGATGATGTCCCCCAAAGGGGATGGTTCTATAACAGCCCTGGTGACAATTCCATGTAATAAAAGTTAAAAACAATAACCACGATTGATGGGACACTTATTCCAAGTTGAATGTTGGGCAAGACATCCTAGGGGGTGTTCGTTTGGTTTTTTATGGCTAAGGAAATTGGCAAAGGCAATGGCTAAGGCTTTGGAAAGGAAAATGGCATTTTTGGCACATTTATTTGTGAAAGTAATGGAAATTAGGAGAAAAAGGAGGTGAAAGGCCACAAGTTGAATGTGAGGAGAAAATGAAGGAAAATAATGGAAAATGACGAAAATAGAGGCCTCATTCATAAAAAGGCTTATTGGGATCAATTGGTAACCTTTTTTAAATTTAGTTTTGGAGCACTCTCATTATTCTCTCTCTCATACTCTTGGATACTTAGAGTTTTTTTTTTCTTGGATCACTTTGGCATTGGAGCAAGAAAGGAAAAGAAGGCAAGAGGAAGCAAGGATCAAGCAGGGAAAGGCAGGATCAAGTAGCTATAGTAGGCTTCATTGTAGGTATCGACATGCATGTGTATTTTCCTTGCTAGATCTGGCATGCATGGTATTTCATGTGGTTCTTTTCTATCATGGCATGGGTTTTGCCAGGTATAATAGTGTTTTTCAGCATAGCCCTGCCATTTCCGAATAGCCATGGTGTGATGGGGTTCTCATGTTTGGTTGAGCTAGATTGCAAGATGGATTCGAAGTTGAGTGAGGTGGATCTACAAAATAATAGAACACATGGCCTAGTAACCCCTGAACCAGACTGTGGGTTGTGGTAAAGCTAGATTTTGTGTTGCCTTGGATGGCCTAGGAATCCTTTCTAGTGAATGGAAGGATATACATAATTCCTAGAGGTGGTTTTCTCTCTATTAGGCCTAGTAATATTGGGTTTGAGATATGTGATAAAGACTAGAGAGTTGATCTCAGTTTAGGGTCTAGTGATATGGGTTTGGATTGTGGTAAATTCTAAGAAACTAGGAGACAGGAAAATTCCTCATGGTGTACATGGAAAAATCCGGTGGCATCCATGCTTGTTTGGCCTAATGATCGGGTGTAGATCACGGTAAAACCTGTTATGATGTGTTGATTGTGTTAGCCTAGTGATCCAGGATGGATTACGATAAAGCCTGGTTACTATTTATGAGGGTGAGGTGGTTTAGCCTCGGTATGCCCTGGCTGAGTTCTTTTGGTTTGAGTCCCACATTCATGCTTGGAATATGGCACGAGGGTGAATGGCTGAAGAGAGATTTGGCTCAGTCATTCTATGGTTGGGTGGAACATGGTATTACCATCTCTGGTTGGTTCATTGCATTGATTAATGAGAAATTTATTCCCTTGATTTGTATGAGAAAATGTATATATATATATATATATATATGGATTTTGATGGCTGATATGATTATTGTATTTTTGTTCCTATTATGTTGGTTATATGCACATTTTATGACAACAACTATGTATGGATCTTAGCATGTTTTTACTTGTGTATGAATGGATAATGTGTCTATGACCTAATAGATGAATATCCAGCGAATGACATGAGGGAACAATGGTTTATAGCGATTCTCAAATAAGTATGAGAACCCTACACTTAATTTTGTTGTTTGCACCTGTAGGTTACATGTAAACAATATGTTTGATGAAATGCTTGTCATGGCTAGTAGGGGTCTGGTTAAGGTCTTTTTGAGCTTATTACTTTTTCTACTTTTTTTCCCTATACTTTCCTTGATTTCAAGCTATCATTCCATTTTGGGCAGTGGCCTGGGCTCTAGGCATGAAAATTGGCTTAAATCCTAGGGTCGCTGGCACAAAGGTCCAAAACAACAGTGGGACCCAAGGATAGGTTGTTTAAGTGACTGACTTGTCTCCTGAGGGTTTTGTTGATGGTGTTGGATAATTGTGTGTAATGTTCCATTGATTCCACTTCCTTAAAGTCTCCTAAGAGGTGGAATCTGACCATAGTAGCCTCTCGTCTCATGTTTACCCCGGTTGGCATGTTTACTTGGGTGGATGTGGGAGGAGGGTGTTACATTTTCAAGTGTGGCTTCGATCAAGTAGCGGTGCATGGAAATCAAATTATAATGTAAATGCAATTAAACTAGATTAGAAATTCAAATGCAATAGGAACAAGTTAGTGAGTTAGTAGGTTAGCTCTCCCTTTTAAATAACGAGATAGAGGATGCCAAATGACTAAAATCCCAAGCTCCCCAAAAGAAAGATTTTCTTTTATTAATGAGGTTACAAGGAGAAAAAATCCCTTTGACAAGATAAAAGACCCTCTACTTAGGTCCTTTCTTTCAAACCAGGCCTTCAAAGTTCAAATAGGCTCCAACACAGCCCTACATTGTAAATGTTCCTATTCTAATAGTCATGTTCTGAAATATATGCTTAATAGCATATATGTGCACCTCAAAACAATTGTTTTATACTTCAACGGACCCTGCATCCTACCATATGGAAAAGAATTGCTAAGAAAAGTTTTAAGACTCAAGATCATCCATAGTGCTAGAAATCATCTTCATTCCTTCTCTAGGGTTTACATCACAAACTCTAGGTCTTCTTGTATTGCATCACACAAGCACTAAGAACTCCCCATGAAAATTATATAGATGGAATCATGAGTACAATGTAGACAAAGACATTGTCTTCCCTCCATACAGAGTATGTGAGGGAGGTCAACATTGGTAAAGTGGACTAATTACACAAGCAATTTAATTTAATGCACAAGATAATGCCTCCACGTGAAGTGCTCTCTCTCCAAGGTATACACGTTAAGAGACCAATACTCATGTGGTGCACTCTCTAAGCATGGATTGCAAGTGTCAAGTGCTCTTCATCACAAGGCTTCTTGATTTCTAAGACAATCATCCCATGTATCTCAGGTCCATAATCAATCACATGTAATGTGATCTCAACCCAAGCATACATTATCAATCCCATGTAATTTGGTTTGTTTTCTACGAGTTATGTATTATGTTGTACTTAACTCTTTCAGATTTTCAAAAAAAATATACTAAAAGGGGTCGGGAGGGGAATATAAAATAAAAACAGAGGGAGAATTATTTGGGTTAACACACATGCATTTTTTCTTGCTCTTTACAAACCAACAAGCCCAAGCGCAAGTTTCTAAAATGGGGGTCCGCATCAATGAGCACTAATGGTTAAGCGCGATGCAATTTCAATGGCGGATCAACATTGGTTCATTGGCATCATACGCAAATTTGTCGCACCAAGTAGCACAACCGTTAAGTTGGGTAGGGGCAGTGCAACACGAGATTGTAATCCCGCCGATCATTCAATCAACAACTATGATCTATTGTGCCACCCCCACTCATTTTTTGGAAAAGCGCAAGCGGGGGTAAGACAAGGTGGTAAACGATTTTCAAAACCACTCTCATTCTCGTTATGTGGCCTCTCCATTTTCTGGATGAGCATTCCAAGAGAGCATGTCTGCCACATCTACCCCTCCACCTCATGTCCTTTGTCGTCTATTCCCTGAGTCATTTTCCTACCTCATTACCCATGCCATTTCCTTATAACACCATTACTCACATCTTATGTGCATTCCATCAACTTTCCTGATCTTATCAAACTCAAACGAGAAAAAAAAATTATTTATAAGTCTTGTATATTCCCTATCCCTTTCAGATTGCAAACCACCTTACTTGCAACATCCAAGTCAACTCAACACAGTTTGGCATCCACCACTCCCCTCTGGTTTTAGGTACTTATACACCTCACTAAAGCCAGCTATCATCATGTTAACGTTAAATAAGTCTCAGAAAACCGCCCCAAATCCTGCAACCTCTAACCCCTCCACTTAAGAAACCCTGATAGATACTGAAGCAGAGATACAAGACCCAACGTGCCAGTTGGACTTCAACCAGTTCCGTTGTGACTCTTAGAGAAATTTTCTGAGCAAATGAGATTTTTTGACATAGCAAATTATGGTTTGTATTATATGTTAACCCAAACTACTTATCACTTTCCTAACTTTGTGACTTGGCTAGTTTCTGGATACGTCCCTCAAGGAAATTTTATTGCATCTTCCATGGGAGAAGTTATCCTTGAAGTCACCTATGACCTCATTCATGAGGCATTTTGTTTCCCTAATCTCCAAAACCCAAAGCCATTCAATGAAAACTCATAGGCTTTAGACTTCACTCAATTATCAAAAGAGAATAAAGTGGCCTTGTTTGCAATAACTTCACTACCAGGGACACAAACTCCTCATCCGGTCGAGACCTATCCTATGTATATCTTTTCCTAAGATGCCCAGAAGTTCTTAGCCTAAATTTTGGTGCTACTTGAGGAAGAGTAAACCACCAATGTGACTACGTCAGCCTTAGGGTTTCTGAGCCACATGTTAGATCACACTGATTTTTTAGACACACCTAAATTCTAGCTAAATCCATTAATCTCCAGTTCGGGAAGTACCACATTTCCCATTTCTTTGGATATCCCTCCATTTTGGTCTACTTATTCCTATATGTTCCTATGGATAAATTTGAGTACTTACGTCTAAGCAATTTTGACTCTATAAACCAGAGAAAATATGTGGTTCAATAGACTAATACAGTCAAAGGAAAGCATGAAAACTAGGGATTTTCTAATTTTTTGTCCACTTTTATGGCCACCATCTACACTATCTTGAATGTTTCACCACCCACAAGTATCCTCCCACAACAAAAGAAATTACTGCAACTGAGTAAGAATGCCAAAGTGGGATATTGGTATTTGTTTGAGGATTTTACTGAGATTGGTATGTATGGATTTGATCGAAACCCTATAGATTACCAATCTTTATGCCCGTGAGGTTTTTCTGTTTAGAATTGATCAGAAAGAGCTTATATGTGGACCAAGTTCATTTCCTTCCTAGGCGTAAAGGACACATGTTCAAGTTAGGAAATATTGTGGGTCCATTCATTGTAAATTATAGACAAACTCTAACTTATGTTGAAGACAAGATTAAGGAGTTCCATTTTGAGTTGGAGAGAGATTGCAATATGATCCTCATAATATTTTTTCTGATAGAATAAAAAGTGTCGACTCGGCCCTATATACCCATGAAAGCAGGCCTGAAATAGAGTGGAAGGCAAATCAAGAGGCTTGGCCCATCAGTTCAGAATTGGAGATTGAGACCCTCACAACCAAAGAGAAAAAATTTAAAATAAATACACTTGAACCAATGGATATAGATGTGGAGGAGGTACAAACATCAAATAAGGCTAGGATATAGCCTGAGAATGAGGAGGAAATACAAGTTGAATTAACAGGAAGTACCTCTAATCAACTAGGTTTTCTCATGATCCTCGCAAACCCAGAGTAGATTGTACCATCCAGCTCCACAGACCTGAAAGTGCCTATAGTGGAAGGAATTTATTATGTTCTAGATGCAACATTAAAAGATTATCACAAAATTGAAGAAAATAGTGAAAGAGAAAAGGGAGTGATTATGGCTCAAATAACCAAACATGTATCATCTTCTTCTCAGACCAGATTGCTTTCAACAATGGACTTAGAGAGGAACCAACTCAGGCTTTCCTTATTGCATCTTACTACTCAAATACTCTTCACAGGGGTTGTATTTAAAATTGTGGACTTATCCCTCAACACTGCAAATGTCCCTCTACATGATAAGACTAATTTACATAGGAAGACTAGTGAGATGATATATCATGATCTAAGTAAGGCCTCATTGTCAATCAGCAAAGCGAAGAAACTTCGAAAAGATGTTAGGTCCCTATAATATTAGTATAACCCCTTATCGTTATTAGTGTAACCCCCTTATTATATTATTGTTCCCATATAGTTCCCATGTTATTATTATGCCCCATAGAAGCCCATTATTGTTATTGTTGTGCCCCTACAATATTATTGTTGTGTAGACTCTGATTTTATTGGGATCCCTTAGACTCCTATATATACAAAGGAGGCATTGCCATTTGTATCCTCCAAGAATTTTGCATTTGTGTAATGTAAAGGAGGTTTCCCCCTCGAAGAGGTCGATTTTTAAGTCGTTGATCTATATTTTCTACCTTTTTGTGAGCTAGTTTCATAACATTTGGTATCAGAGCTTTGGATTCTAGGGTTTCATTGCTCCAAACAGATCATCGTGGAATTTTTGCTATAAATTTTTCTCTATGAAGTTTCAAACACTAAAAAAAAAACCATTTGAGCCGAAATCGTTCAAACCTCGCGTCCAAATTTCAGATCTTCTATCGCTATATTTTCGGATATATGATCTGAGGAAGTTAGGGTTTTTGCAAGCTTCGGAATTCATCTCAAACGGGTCATCGTGGAATTTTTTATATAATTATTTTTCTATGAAGGTTCAGACTGTAGAATTCCTACAAAAACTCTGATAGATCTAGAATTCTAGTTAAATTAAACACAAATAATTTGTTGATATTCAAGGGAGGAGAGAAAGAATTTGCTCCATAAAATCAATGTATTAAATTAATGAACAATAATAATACATGAGTAACCAAACCTCTAATCCCAAAGGGAGGTGGTTATATAGAAATTGTTGAATCTAAAAAACTAGGAAAAAACTAGTAAAAGACTAGAAAAGGCTAAGAAAAGCTAAAGGGAGGCCTCAAATAGCAACAATGACTCAAGACAACCTATGCTAACTATCAACCACGAGGAAAGAATGAGGATGGGGACATTTCCCAAGGAAGGTAACTTTAAAACATGCTAAAATGGTCTGGGGGACCAAATCCCTTGATTTAAGGGGGAATCTTCATGTGGAGCACCAATCCTCAAATAACTCAAGTGGATGAGGTGTGGTTAGGTGTGAACATGCACTTAGATTTCTAAATGGTTTAGGAAAGTGGTTGGACCAATATTTCCATAATATTAAGCCTTTAAAGGCAAAAAACAAGGGAAAGTTGGTCCACCGAGCTAGTTTACCAAAAACCAAGTGTGAACATGATTTTTAGTGCATGTGGCTAAGTCAAGGATACTTAGGCTAAAAAATAAATGTAGATGTTAGGATTATATTCCAACACAGACTCTAAAATTAAAACCCAATTGAGACAAAATCTTGATCAAGATCAGGCCCAAATTTTAGATCTTATTTCGGTATATCTTCGGAGATATGGTCCAACACATTTAAGATTCTTGTAGGCTCCCGAATTACATCCCAAACAAGTGACCTGGGGAAAATAATCATAACCTTCTCTCTGAGCATTAGATTGAAATTTCATAAATAGTTACAAAAATACGACAGCATGTAGTTTTCTTTGTATCGGTTTCAGGTCGTAAGGTCGAAATATTGACAGGTGGCACTTCATACAAGCTCGCTCTACTGAACTAGTCTATAATCAGGTCATAGTGGGAGATTTAGCATAACTCTTCCTTGGATAATCCAATCTTTATTAGACTTGTGGGGTTGGAAAGAGGATTCAGAGGGCTACCGCAGGATGCATTTTCAGACCTTGGAGATCCTAAATGTTAGGCCCCTATACTACTAATGTAACCCCTTATTGTTATTAGTACAACCCCCTTATTATATTGTTGTACCCATGTAGTCCCCATA
>APFE030654206.1:63246-75635 GCA_000404065.3 Pinus taeda
TATTGTTATTATTGTGCCCCATAGAGGCCCACTATTGTTATTATTGTGCCCTTACATTATTATTGTTATGTCAGCTCTAATTTTATTATGACCCCTTAGACTGCTATATATAGAAAGGAGGTCTTGTCATTTGTATCATCTAAGAATTATTCATTTGTGTAATGTAAAGGAGGCTTCCCCCTCGAAGAGGATAAATTCTAAGGCGTTCATCTATCTTTCCTATCTTTTGTAAGTTGGTTTCATAACAATAAATTAAAGAGATACAACAGATTCAATATCGAGCTCCTACAAAGTGAAAAAGGTGTGTAACTTTTTTAAATTTTGCATAAGTTTGGTTGAAAAATTAGTTTGAAGGAATTCAAAGGGCATAGTGAAGAATTATTATCATTAATTGATGCCCCATAGAAAGAAAATGGAAACACATAGTAAGCAACCTGAAATCTCTAGCATGACTCATGAAGAAAAGGAAGAAATACAACATGATATATCAAAATTACGAGACCAAGTGCAACAAAATTCACTCTCATGAAAAGTAACAGAAGATAAGATGGATGGTTTAAAGAAAGGCATGGAAGCTAAGATGGATGTTGTGGAAACTAAGATGGATGGTTTAAAGAAATACATTGAAGCTAAGATGGATGGTTTAAATAAAGGCATGGAAGCTAAGATGGATGGTATAGAAGAAAAACTTAAAAGGCAACATGGAATATTTGAAGACAAATTTGAATAAATGCTACAAGAAATGCTTACTAATGGCGAAAGGGTAGTAAAGGAAACTCACGATGAGAACAAAAGAAATGTTAATGATGATTTCATAGACTCTAAAGTTGGATTGAATTCCCACCATGTTCCAAATATCGATATGAGGAAGTTTGATGGTAAGGATCCCATAACATGGATACTACAAATGGAGCAATATTTCGATCTCCATAATGTGAAAAACACACAAAAGGTATGCATTGCAACTTTATATTTGGAACCAAATCCATTTGTATGGTATCGATGGCTTTGCTCTCGTAAACAAATTGTCACTTGGGAATTTTTTATGGAAGAAATGATAACACATTATGAGGATACAAAAAGCAACACTTTTTTTAGCCAATTGATAAATCTCAAACAAAAGGGTTTAATGATGGAGCACATTGAGGACTTTCAAAAATTGAATGTAAGGGTAAAAGATATTCCAAAGGAGCATAAGATTGATGTGTTCATAGGGACTTTAAAGGATAACATCCAAAATGAGATTATCCTTTGGGAATTTGATTCATTGGAGAAGGCATTCATGTTGGCAAGAAAATTCACATTCTAGGGCCATGTATGTACAGAATGAGGGTTTCAAAGAGTTGATCATCAAACTGGGTGTTAACCCAGAGGAAAAAGAGGCAATTAAAGCCATAATACAAGGAACATGGGTTGAAGTCTAGTCATTAAAGCATAAGCTAAAGATGACTACAATAGATCGTATGCACACTGCTGAAATAAATTATGTGGAGAAAGAAAAGGAACAAATAACCCTTCAGCTGATTGATAGGAACAAAGAGGTAACATCCTCGAAGGAGAAGTTTCAAGACCTAGAACGCACTATTAGAGATCATCTTTGCACAATTGTAGTTCCTACCGAACAAATGTTCCTTCAGAAAACATGACAAAGGTGATGACCGAGCTTAACATTCAAGGGAGAAATTAAACAACATCAAGATCAAATCACCTTGCTTCAAGTAGAGCCGACTACTAAGGAAAAGAAATTAAAATAAAACAAACTGGAGACATAACAAACTTCCAAAAAGTATAAGACAACTGAGGAGGACATAAAGGAGTAGAAAATTAGGTTGACAGGGAATATGTCCCTAATTGATGTTAGACATGTCATTTGGGACGATATCATCCAACAAGTACGTGCTACATGGCAATTTTTCTAGGTTGTTGCAGAAGAAAGGGTTGTAGTTGTATTGTTACTGAAGTTTTGGTTGCATGTAAGAAAGAAACTCAAAACGAAACACAAAGAGCCAGAAAAATTATCAAATTCTTAAATGGAAAAATTTATAACAGACTTGAAGGCAATGCACATTGTTGACATGGTTGTGGTAATTTTAGAAATAAATAAGGCTACTAGGAAGAATAAACTGTGTGTTCGGGCTAAGAATAAACTAGAGGCATTGAATAGTTTTGTAACCACTTTTGAATCCAAGTTTGATCAGAGGCAGAGAGTTGGATAACCAACCTGTTAGGGTATAGATGGAAGTTTATTTTCCTATGAAGCTTATGAGCAGGAGTTAATAGCAGCAAAGTGTAGATTGGACACCTCTTTGCAGGATAAAATATTGGTATTGAAAGGCAAGCAAATAGTTAACTTCTTGCAGAGGAATTTCCAATTATTTGGGTTACTAAAAACGTTGATTGAATCCACTCCATAATACACCAAGCTAATGGACTTACAGGTGGATTTTCACATAATGTCTCAATGCCCAACTCTAGATAAAACTTTGTGGGAAAATTGTGAAACTCTCCTTGAGCAATCTGCAGCCAAGCCTAAAGACCCAAGTGTTGGGCCCCGGGACCAAGTTCCTCTACCCATGCGAATGTTTAAGCATGTGGCCTTTAATTTTGTTATGATGTATATGTTTTAGTTAATGGATGGTTAGAACATCCCAATAATAGGACAACTTCCTAAAAATACAGTCATACCTTCTAACATGTGTTTGTAATTGTTCTTGAATGTGATCCTTTTCTTTAAAAAGTTTATAGGAGAACTCATTAGGGGTTTGAATTCTTGGCTCCAGAGACAAGTTCTAACTAATTTTTCTTTATAATGTGTTCAAACTATTTTGGGAAGCTAATGGAGAAGTTTCAAATGATTCTTGGTATATTATGCTTACAGTATGTGTTCTTTTCTTTGTAACTTTACATTTGTGTTATTCTTCTTCTGAAACTTGTGTAATGAAGATGTTGGTTTCTTTCATTAATGGATTTATCAATGTTGTGATAATAACTGAGATACCTGTAATTTTTATCTAAGAAACCTTAATGAAGTGCTCCATGGTTTTTGAATCTCATTTTCTTTCATTTCATGTTCTCTGTTGAAGATCTAATGCATAGGATTATGTTTAGCCTTATGTTTTAAATCTTAAATTACTTAATGTTCTTCTACCTATACTACCATGTCAATTTTAAGGCTATAATCACAAATAAGTAGGTCAGTTGAACTTATTTGTTAATTTTCCCAAACTAGCTCACAGTACATCTAGAGGTTATTATCTGGGCAAAGATAGTCTAAATGTATAAATCTCGATTTAGTTTTGAGAAGATTGTGCAAATATTTCAAGGAATTATATGGATGTCTTAGGCATTGACCTTTTTCAGCCCAGCGGTTGTCTCTAGGAGATACAACATATTACATGGTCTTGCATCTCTCCTTTGGCCTAGGGTTTTTGGCAAAGGACTTGATAAAGCCATGATTTGATAATGATTTATAAGGACTTGATCATAGTGAAAGGTTGGTGATTTATAAAAGTGTTGTGACCAATGGGAGCACAAAAGAACTCAACCTACACGTAAATAAACAACTCAACACCAAAAATGAAAATTAACATATTAACATAATAATATCCAACTAAGTTATTCAAAGTCAAGTAATGATACCTTATTCTCCATCCATATAACAAAATCGGACCACTTTTTATCTTGTATCATATAGAAATCCAATTGTAATGAATAATGGCCATATTTTTGCTCCTATCAAAACATGGCAAATGGACAAGTTAAAGTAATTAATATCCAATCATTTAATATTTTGTACAAAATTAAAAATTATATAATTTCATATATTAAATATACTTACAAATATGCATGGTAAGGCTTCTAAACTTGTTTGACCACTATGATGTGTGGTATGATATTTGGCAAGCCTAGTCTTCGAGGCCTTGCCCTAAAAGCACAACTAATTCAATTTAATTATGCACCAATAAAAATAAAAATCATTTAATGAATTTGAAATAATCTTATAACCAAATGTAAATACCTGTGTGCTCTCCTCGTCGGCCATCCTCCATGCATATGCTCTATCATATGCTTTCACGAGCTCTTTCCATACTTTCACACTTACATCAATTGGCCTTCTTTTGGCCCTTACATTGGGGGGAATTTGTTTTTATCTTTTTGTTTGGTTGCAACAAAATCTCTTACAATTTTGAGTCATTTGTTTTTTTACTTGCTTTACAGACCATCCTGTCCCAAATTTAGTTTGCATGTCATGGATGATTGTCTTTTGAAGGTGCATGGTTATCTTCGATAATGGAAGATGCAAACGCTCTTTTAAGCATTGAAGGCATGATTCCAACAACCTCTAATTGAACACTTTCCCAACATTTGTCATTCTGATATCCCCAAAGATAACATCATATTCTAGCTCGGTTTTGTATGTACTAATGCAAGATGCATAACATGTACTGTTGGTGGAAGAAATATGTGTCTCAGGAGTGGGCGGTACACTAGATGTCTTTGTTCCCTGTTCCACATTCTTAGAGGTTATTGTGATTGATTTTTTCCTAGATCTTTTGCTCTATCCAGGAGTTAACGGGGAATCAATCGATTCCCTTCGACAAGATTTCTTTGGTTGGTCTATTTCAGTTCCTTTAGTACGGTCTTCCACTTATTTGGTTAGCATAGATAAGTCCATACCTTCTAGTTTTTTCACTTATTCTACCCCTAATATAAAAGCCAATGTCTCTTTTAGTTTCTCACTGTCATGTCCCTATATATGTACCATAAAAAATTTATTTTAAATTAAAAAACTAAAACTAAAACTAAAAAAACTAAAAAAAACTAATTTCTTCTTTTATAATTTTGAAACTAAAAACTAAAATGTACAATTCAAACAAGCAATGGAAACATGTACAAATCTATAAATTAAGTATGAAATACCTCATTCTCGCAAGAATCATATCCATTTGCTCGTTTCCCTCTGTTGTTACTTGACATTTTTTAGCTTCTTGAGGTGATTCCTTTTCCTCCAAACTGTGGAAAATCCCTATGTTTTGCTCCCTTCCCTCTAACTTTTTTAAACAACAACAGTGCAAAATGGATGGAAAGGGGTTTGTTTTTCATCTCTAGTGGGGGGCGAATGAGATGCACAAATTATTTTGTGACTGCTAGAGGCCGAATCACACCCACAAATCAAATTTTTGTTACTGAAATCCACAACAGGGGAGGAGAGTTCCATCAATATCTTCGCCCACCATCAACAAAGATCCAATCATTTAGTTATTTTCTTTCATAGTCTCAACACATTTCTCCAACTATGGTCTGCTCCAACTCCGTGCAGAACTTCAAAGCTCCCTCGATTTGTAGTTGGTGAGTATGAGATTGGAAATATGGTGAATGTATTACATTGTTTTGGTTGAATATCCAGGATACATAATAAATTTATCCATTGCACGCGTAAATTATATATTGGTGAGCTTTTCTTTTCTATTTGTTTGAATGGTCAATAGTAATTTGTGCACCATTAGCTTCGGATTTAACATTGACTATTGGGAAAAAAATGTAGTCGGTTTGGGGTGAAATATGGGGCACTAATTGCACCTATAATATTACCATTTTTTCCCTCCATATGATTTGTATTCATTGTCATCTTTGCACTTTACATTGTCAATGTGGGAGGTTTCTATGTTATGAAGGGTTTGAATTAAGTTAAATGAAATTATGAAAAAAGAAAAGAAAGTAGACCATTAGTTTTAGAATTCTCATCTAATATTTATAAGAGTTGTGTCATGTCACCATATTGGGAGTAGAAATTAACAAAAAGGGTATATATTGAAAATAGGGGCATTTTAGCTAGAAAGGAATAATGAAAGCTAGTTGAGCTTAAACCGATTGTGCGTTTAGCCAATTATACCAAACAAAAAATGAAGTGCATAGATGTTATGTGACTAACGTATTTGGTGTGTATTACATGATCTATAGGAGACCATGGACAGAGGACGTGGATTATGTAGACCTACTAAATCAATGAGAGGAAAGTGGGTGGCCATAGAATCATATGTGAAATCTACAAATACAATAAAGGTAAGAAGATAAAACAACCTCAACTAGAGGAGTATGGTGTTTATGAATTCACAAATGCCACAACAAAAATGAGATAAATTTATATAAACTATGTTGTTGTTTTTTTCAAATCCAAAACATGATATCAATATGTCAACTATATGAGTAAAGTGAGGTTTTCTGTTGGATAGCATATTGGTTGAAATTATATAATTAGTGTGCTAAACATCAATGACTATGTTATGTATTATAGGGGCAAGATGAGGCCATGGCAACAAACTGTGTCATATCAAATAAGGACACAATGAATGTTGCAAGACATCAGGTAATGAAATTTTGACTTAATTTAGGAAGCATTTTGTGATACATTCATCTCTTTTCATAGTATTATTAGAATTTATAATGTATTATCCAATCTTGAAATAAATTAATTCATGTTGTTGATATTTCATGTAACGCGCTCCTCCCACATTTATCCACTTTCACTGGCCTACCAGGGTAAACATGAGTTTAGGGCTACTATGACATGACTCGACCTCCTAAGTATAGTTAAGAAAGTGGAATTGACAAACTAGAACGTTACTAACCTTCCTTAGGAACTACAGGACACCCAAGAGCCAAATAACCACTCCCAGTGCACAAACCCTGAGCTAGAATGCCTTTTTAGTGACCTGGGCTCCCAGCCGCATGCATGACAAGGCCTCCATGTGGTTGAGGACCTCCAATCGCGTGCATAAGCCTACCAGGGTGTGTTTATGACCCAAATTCCTCAATTCAAAGGCTGCAGTCCTAGATTCTGAACCTAAATTCCAGGTCAACCTCCAAACCACTGCCAAAAACTCAATGAGACTTTCCAAAATGATAAATAACATCAAGACAAAACCATTAATTTCAAACTTGATTAAATACTTGACCTAACCATGACAGTCATTTCGTCAAACATATTGGGAACATGTAATCTACAAGTCTTGAATGCATATCTAAACATAGGGGTATTATACTTATTTGAGAACCATCAAGAAGGTCTAATGCCCTCTCATAATAGTTTCAACCACATTTGTGAGCTCATGCATTCATTAACCATTCATCCACTAATCAAACATATCAAGAGTTGTATCTAGAACCTGTTATGGAACCATGCTTATAACTAACATATAACCAGAATAATAACCATGATAAAACAACCATCAAATCCACATGATAATAAGTATAAGTACTCATGAAATACAAGAGGAAACTATATCTTATTAACATGTGCAAAATCCAACCAAGTCGGGGACTTCCACGTACCACTCGACAATGGGTTGAGTTGAACCAAATCTTTCTTTTAGCCAATCACCCTCGTGCCATATTCCAAGCATGAATGTGGGACTCAAGACCAAAACAACCATGGCTTCCCATAGATTAAACCACCTCCACCCTCATGCTCCTACGATCCTACCAAAACTGGTCAAGAGATCACATCAGCAAACCAATACATAAACAACCAGGGCTTCCCGGAGATTTAACCACCTCCACCCTAAGTCTTTACCACAATATTTTCAAAACCAATCAAGGGATTACGAGGCCCAAAACAAAATTGGATGCCTCATAATTTCTTCACCAATACCTTGAGGAATTAATGACTATTTTCCATTACCAATTTCCTTAGCCATAATAAATCGAAAGTGACATCCACTAGATGTTTTTCCCAACATTCAACTTTGAATATGTGTCCCATGACCTTGGTCTTTTTTCTTTTCTTTTATTTTTCAATTATCGTTCATGGTCACTGAGTGGCCGCTACATCCACAAGTAATAATACGGGCAGATCCACCTGAAGGGATCTACTCATCATCTTATTCGGTCAGGCCTAACCCCAAGGGCGTTGAGGAGATTTTACCCAGTGACCTCCCAATTGACAACTTAGCAATGAGAACTCAACCAACTAAGTTATCCCTTGGGGCTAATCCCATGACCTTGGTCTTATTTTTCCTTTATTAACTTTATTACATGGAATTTTAACCTGGGGACGTTACATTTTAGATGGAGATTGGAAGATGTGCACAACCTAAGCGTCCAACTAGTAAAAGAAAAAAACATATGTACAGGGGGGTTTGGACCTAAAACTGTTACATCGCGAAGAACATAATGGGTGGAAGAGGATATGACAATGGATCCTCTAGATACAACATGTAATTTCACTGAAGAAGAGGTTGGTCGAGACTATAGTACATGGGATGGGATTTTTTAAGCGATATTTGATTATATTTATTTGAAATTGATACATTTGTGATTTATCCAATTTATACATTTATAGGTAGAAGATGATGATGAAAGAACAACTACTGATACCCAATTTGATCCAACTGGGCTATTAAGATTTGGACGTGATGATCCAAACTCTCCTTTAAACCATATCAAGGCGAAAAGAGTATATTTAAAGAGAACTCTACTACCTGAGAAATTTGAACAACTTATGAGATTAACATACATTGATGACATGCTACCTACCCTTAATGATGGTGATCATGATAGTGAAAATGCAGTGCATTAAGAAGGATTGAATGAAATGCTTACAGGTTTCTTTGGGGATGGAAACAATGATGACAATAATGATCATATGGTTGATAATAACGATGACAGCAGGGATGATTACCACCAACGTAATGTTGATGATAACAACCTGCTGAAAGATTCCATCAAGCAAGCAACAAAGACACCCATGTTCAAATCGGGTGCAAGTACAACCTCAAAACTAGCATGCAGATTAATATTATTTGAAATCAAGTCACTATTTGGTTGGTCAAAAAAAGAATTCACCACCCTGCTAAAGTGAGTTTAAATCTATTTTGCATAATGCATTGTCAATTAGTGTATGTAATTCATAAACATTCATCAACTTCATTTATTTTTCTTTAAGGGGATTTTAAAACCATATATTTTACATGAATAGTCATAATATAGATTGACATATCAAGCATGTTCATCATGAGTCAAACATTCCATTGATCTAATCTTTGGCAATCTTACAAGACACTAAAAACTAAAATATTTCCTGAAGAGAATGTGTTGACATCAACTTGCAGAGAGGCGCATCAGTTGTTGTTCAAGTTGGGGATTGAATATAAGCAAAATCACTAATGTAAAAATGATTTCATTTTATACATAGATGAATATCAACACAAGGTAGAATGCCATGTATGAAAAGAGAAGAGATATCATACAGAGGTACAAGGTGCTACAAGTCCAAAGAAGGTTTTACGTCACATGTCAACTATACCTATACCTCAACGAATTTTTCATTGCAAGTCACTTTCACAATTGATGGACTTGCATGCAATGAATAGGAGTAAAGATGGATTCATGTGAATTCTGGCCAACTCTAAAGCATTGAAACACATAGAGGAAAAATGGCTAAGAAAATTCAAATATGAACCTCGTAGTATCAGGTATCGTCTTGCAATTAACGGAGTGTGCCCATTCTCTTTCATGAGCTCAAATTATAGTGTTTGGCCGGTCATATTGATTGTATACAATATTCCCCCATGGATGAGTGTTAGAAAGGAGAACCTTATGTTGACTCTCATTGTTCCAGGAAAACATTAAGTTAAAAACATGGATATTTATCTTGCTCCTTTTATTGATGAGATGCAACTGCTATGGAAAGGCATATGTATGACATATCACGTCCTCCATCAAATAGGTCCTTCATGTTGTATGACATGCTATGTTGAACTATTCATGATTTCCCAGGTCTTGGTGTTTGTTCCGATAAGCTAATTTCTTTTCGTATTTACACTCATAATTTATTGTCATTCCAACTTTCATAGTTAGTTTTATACTATTATTTTGATGTTATTAACCTTACTTATTGAATTGCAAGGCTTTAAACAAAGGGGATATTTGCATGTCCAAGATGTGTAGAACAATTTCAAGGGTGGTATTATAAAGATCTACATAAATTTATTTATACAAACAACAGGGTTTTTCTACCACTAGATCATAGGTTTAGAAACCCCCATAAGAATCAATTGGATGGAAAATGTTGAAAAATGTGCAACAAGAAATGTTAAATTTAGAATATGCTAAAAATAGCAGTTTGGCCAGTGAGGTCATTGGCCACATTGGGTGAGAGGTGAAACTACTAAAAATAGAAAGTTCTAAAAATAGCATTTCTGGGTCCCTTCCTATTTATAGCGGTCCCTAGTCTATCTATAGGAAGTAAAATTAATTTTGGTCTTAACAGCAGTTGGAAATATTAATTAATTAATCTCCATGAGTTAATTAATTATGGAAAATTAAACTTGAATTCTTTGTGAGATCATGCACTTATTTTCTCCCTTGATTTAGGAATTTATCCCTTGATTAAAGGAGATAAGGTTCAATTCTATAATGAGAGGATCAATTAACTTAGTTTTACTTAGTCAAGTCCGGTAAGATTATTTTAACAAGTTGTTAAAATAATGAAATATAGTTTGTTAATTCTTGCATGCATGTGACAACTATTATTTTAGATAACTGAGCATTCCCTCATGGATAACTAATGCATGTCAGTTTAGACAGAGACCCAGTTGAGAACAGATGAGGGACAGTGTACTATCAGATGCTTGGATATTTCTAGTAAGTATTCCTTGTATGGAGAAGGATCTATTATAGGAGATTGGAGGACTTGTGGCCTATATATTGAGGCCTAGGTAGGCCATGATTTTCATCTTCTGATTGAAGATCATCAGGATCTTCTGATTATAGAGAGAGCAGGATAGCTATTGAGCTGATTCTTTTTGTATTATGAAGAAGATTTCCACTTGATTGATAACACATGGTTGGGGTTT
Source organism: Pinus taeda (assembly GCA_000404065.3). NCBI lineage: Eukaryota > Viridiplantae > Streptophyta > Pinopsida > Pinales > Pinaceae > Pinus > Pinus taeda. Next base: position 74,103 of record APFE030654206.1, read on the forward strand.
TATGCTGGTGCTTTCCCCTGGATATATCTTGTGTTATGTGTGATTGATTCCTTCTTATCAGTTAGATGTGTTCTTATTGATGTTGCTCATGGTTGATTAATCTTCCGCTAAATTGTTTGTAGAAGTAGATCAAGTGTTTTTCTTTAGTACATTGCATTACCAGGTTGATCTACATGTGGGAAATTTCTACATGGTATCAGAGCTAGCTGATATATAGAAAAACTTCTACATGGTATCAGAGCTATCTGATGTGTAGAAACATTCTACAAATTTCTACATGGTATCAGAGCACCGGTGATCAAGCAAGAACAGTATACTGAGAGGAGATTTCAAAGTTTTGAGTTTTGGGCCAAGAGTTTGCAGAGCAGATTTGAAAATTTCTGTACAAAATTTCAGAAATAAATAGCATATTTGGATTCCTTGCAGAAAAATACCCAAAATCAAAAAAAAAAAATCGGTTGAATTGGAGTTCAGATGAGGGAGATATCATTGATTTAAAATCAGCTCCTTTTCTAGAAAATTTTGCGACGGTGGGAAAGTGGAAATAGATTGGTGTGCTAGCCAAGAACCTGTATGCACTTGAGGTACAAGATGCACGCAAAGCCTTGAGGATCAAGGCAAAGGTTAGAGACTTGGTGGTTGATAGGGAGGATATATTACCTCTCAACATGCAAAACCAAAAGAAGTCTCAAACGATTATGGAGGAGCCACGATTGGTGCAACAGCTTCAGGAGGTTGTGGAGCAACCACAATAGGCGAAGCTGAGTGGAGATCGAGTAGAGATATCTACTCATACAGAGACCTCCAATAGGGGGAAATTGCAAGCCAGGTGGGCTGAGGGATCACATGCAGCCATACCTCCAGGTAGGAGGTGGGGTAATATAGAGTGATCGTCCCAAGGAGGAGGGGAAGGATCCTTGAGGTACCCAACCTCTTGGATGAGACCTTGCTATAGAAGCCTTGATGTGGAGTAACAGGAACTGACTGATTGGGTAGAGACAGATGCGGATGGAGTGGCAGAGACAGCAACAGTGCAAGGAATCCTAGGACAGTGCATAGCTAGTAGGCTGCAGCAATGCGAGAGGCACAAGTGTTTTGCACAGTGCTAGGTGGCACAAAGAGGTGTTCAATGGTGTGAGATGCATGGAGATGTTGCAGTAGCACAGATGTTAGAGAGGGAGCACTTGTCAGCAGCAGGGAGAGCTTTAGCATCAGAGTATGTTCCTAGTCCAATAGAGTGGTCAGTTGAGAGTGTTTTTCTTCCAAGTGTTGTTGGAGCAAGTGGACCGGGTAGATGCGTTGCATGCAGAACATTCCAGAGTTATAGGATCGGGTTCGAGAGAAAGCCTCTCTTGTTGAGAGGGAGTGTTGAAAAATGTGCAACAAGAAATGTTAAATTTACAATGTGCTAAAAATAGACCTGCTAAAAATAGCATGTCTAAAAATAGTAGTTTGGCCAATGAGGTCATTGGCCACATTGGGTGAGAGGTGAAACTGTTAAAAATAGAAAGTTCTAAAAATAGCATTTCTGGG
>APFE030654211.1:0-18781 GCA_000404065.3 Pinus taeda
AGCATGACATCCCTGTTACTAGACATGTCAGCTCCTCACCTCAGGTCACCTATTAGAGAGGCCCAAGGGCCTTATTTGCAGCAGCTCGGCGAGTACTTTCTCCACGCCAGGTGGAAGGGGTCTCGCCTTCTTCATCAGCACCGCGAGTGTTATCTCCACACCAGGTGGAAGGGGCCTCGTTTCCAACAGCAGCACAGGTATCAGAGAGGGGCAAGCAGCCCATGATTGAGGAGAGATTGTCAGGTGATCCGGTTATTGATCTTGACGCTGGTTCTCCTAGCACAGAGCTCAAGGATATCATCCTAGAGCAAAGTACCGAGATTCAGTCGCTACAAATGAAATTATTGATGGCAAAATGGACAATAAAATATCTTGAGCAGCGCAACAAGCAACTTGAGGATGAGAAAGAGTTGGATGAGCTGTGGAGGATTCGAAGTGATCGAGTCATCAACCTTAGGAGGCTCGGTGACTTGCTGCCCAAGGAGAGGGAATCCATGCTTATCTGGGTGAATACACACTTAGAGAGGTTGTTGGCAAAGGCCAACCAAGAAAAGAAGCTGCTAAAGAACATGAAGAATCATTATTGGGCAAGGACGCATGTTGGTAAGGCAAGGATAAAGATTCTTCAAAGGAGGTTGACCGAGGCTCTCAAAGGGAGGAAGAAGACCAACCCGCTCCGTATCTTGGCTGAGGCCTCTCTCACTCACCATGATACTCATTAGCCTCCTCCTAGCAGCAAACCTAAGATATTTTGAGAGTTTTGAGGCATTTTTGGCATTTTTGAGAATTTTACAGGTTTTGGCCATTTGAGTGGTCTCACCCCGTGCGCGACCAGTCATGGGGACAGCTCAGAACGGGGAAAACACTACATTTTTGGAATTTTCATGCAAAAATACACTTTTCTATGGATGGGTTTCAGATTTTATGAAGATTTGGGCTCCCAAAAGCTCAAAATACATGCAAATTTTGACTTTCTGCCCCTTTTTTGAGTTGCAGAAAGCTGCCTTGGGAGAAATGACTTTTGAGGGGTCAAATCAACTCCAAATTCAGAAATTCCAGTGGGGTTGGAAAGTAGACTCACAGACCTTTCCAATGAGCTATCTTTCACCTGATTTGGACACAGGAAGGCCCTCAAACAGAGATATCAATACGCACGACCAGTCAAAGTGAGGGGCGCGACCACTCAGGGGAATTTCACTGTTTTGACCAGTTCGGCCAGCAAAACACTGTTTTTACTTTGGTTGACTTTTGAGGCATGTAAATGATGGATTTTTGTGTAATTTTAATGGCACTTAAATACTTTTACTCTACTTGAACACTTCTAGAAGTTTCCTTGATGTAAATGGTAAATATCTAATGCATGGATAGGTTTCCTAAGTTTTAGAGGCAAGTTGTTTTGACTGCCTATTATCTAGTGATTAGTTTAGAATTAGTTGAAACAGCTCCTAGGAAGCTGAGCTCGACCCCTAGAGGTGGGGAAAGGAGTTAGATCTTCTATATTATGCCTTCTCTTACTCATTTTCATGGTTGGACTCTTAAGGGAGAAGCTCTATTGTATTTTTCACTTATATCTCTGCAATTTGAGGAAAAGGAAGGCCAGGGTTTTGCAGACATCATTGGGATTCTTGTGGACTCTTGTGTTGATGGTGTGTTTCCTACTTGTCATTGTAAGTGTGTTTATGTGTTCCATATCTCTCTTTACTGCAGCTTATTAAACAAATGAAGTGATAAAGTTTGAATTCATGCATGTCATGCTCAGCTTTCAAATTTGTTTAATGTTTATGTTTTCCACTGTCTAAAGAGGATTCAAATTCATTGTTTGCCCTCTTTAGCTTCTCCTCTTTCCTCCTTGATCATCCATCTCAGCTAAAAGCATCAGCACAAACTCCTACCTTGCCCCAAAGACCCACCTGCAAAAACTGAGCTCAATCCCCGCACCCTAAATTGCAGATCCTCAACTTGCCACCAAAAAACCCCCAAATCAACTTTCAAATCAGTTTACTAGCCTAATATCTGTGTTACCTTGATTGGTCATCTCTTCCCATTGAAAATTTAACGAGATTGACCGGAGAGAGCCTTCTCATACCCCGTAGGGCTAGCTACGAGGTGAAATGGTTTGATGTTGCCTTGAAGGTTTGCCTTTCTCAGCCTGAGGTGAAATCTCAAGCGCTAACAAATCAGACAAGAGAAGCAGCTCATAACAGAACTTAGTTAATCAAAGATAGCATCAAGAAAACATTTGACTGAAGGACAAAAGTTGATGACTTTCAGATTGGTAATCATGTTTTGAAATGGGATTCCATAAGGGAAGAAAAAGGAAAGCATGTTAAGTTCGACAAATTGTGGATGTGACCTTACATTATTGATTCTTACCGAGGTATCAATTCCTTTTTTATGAAGAACACAGATGGAACATAAATACCTGGAGGACCTATCAATGGTAGGATGCTCAAACATTATGCTTTTTAGGACTAACAAAGTGTTTTTATCACACTCATTGTAGATACCATTTACTTTTGTACTGTCATGAGTGGGTAGCTTATGTCTCAAAGTTGAAGCCCGTGGAGAAGGCCCTGAGCTTTGAGGCATTTTTCCACCATAACTATAGAAAACAAAAATATTAGATGCAAAAAATACTAAAGATGAGGATTCATGGCTACTAGTATACAATGTTCTTGACACTTGACCATGAAGTGCCATCCCCAAGAAGAGCCATTGTTAGGGTCATAATTTATAGGATCAATTTATAATTGAGTAATTGCTTTCAGTATTTCAGATTACAAATAATATAGCTTTCTGCAAATGATTTCCAAAAAAAGGATTAAAAATGATAATAAAAAATGAAAAGAGGTTATAAATACAAAAAATAGAAAAAAAGAGGACAGAAAAGAAATGATAAATGAACCCCACAAAAAATGAATAAACATGAAAGTGATGCTAGCTTAAGTGCCACTTCTAGCCTTTTGGCTTTGTAAAGAATAAATTTGTGAAATTGTGTGCAACTTGTTTAAAATGCCACAATCCCTTTCTGCTTGAGACATACAATTTAATCATGCTCAAGCTCTTTCAATTTATGTTAATTAGGTTAGCATGAATAACTTATCCAAAAAAATTAATCTTGGCTAAGACAAGTAGAATAGGTGAATAAAGTTAATCCAATTGTATAATCTGGATTAAGTTAGTTGATTAGATTAGTTCAGTGTTGAAATAAATATTCTTTGTCTCTTTAAAAGGAAAAATTGATAGGGTTTGCATGCTCAAATGCACCCTCATTTGCATTAGAATAACATTAAGATAGGAAAATAAATCTTTTTGATGTAACAAGTCTGAAATGGTTCGTTGTCCTAAGTTTTGGACCTTAGGTTATATTTCATGAGCCTGAAACATATTGCTCTGTATTTAAAGTGAACCTTAAACCTTTTCTTCCTTCTCCATTTCACAGAATTTAAAGAATCTAATCAGTTTGGCTACCCTCACCTTGTGAGATCTATCTGTAGACACTGCAGTCAATCTGTATTTTATGTAATAGACACCATATCCCAATGGTAATCTAGTTATCAACCAACCATTCAAATACAAATCAAACCTAAAACTTCATAACTAGCCTAATATTCAATCCAACAAAGTTAAATCTTATAGAGAGAGCCCCCTCTGAAATTGGCAGGGCTAGATCCCAACTTGCAAAGTTGGTTTGTGGTTACCTTGGTGATTTCTTCTGCAACCTCAGAAAATTACTGAGTGCTAACATTCTAGAGACCATACTGGGGACTAAAAAAAATCCTTCATTTCATCATCATAAGATTATTTCCCTAGTTTTTATATCCTTATTTCAAGAAATTTAATGATTAAGGCTTTGGAATTAAAGAATTAGAGGTTTTTGTTTTTAAGGATCTGGCTCCAAAAATAATTTATACTTGAGCCAATCCTGATCTAGGCCCACATGAAATTTTAAACGATCCTGAAAGAATAGTCAGAAGGACAAGTTTAGTTGAAAGCCAAGGAAGCAATAGCCCCCTTTCAAGGGCAGTTTCTCTTCCTGAAAACCTCAACACCATTCAAGATATTCAGTTTGACCTGTCTTTCGAACACAATCTTTTCAGGACTAAGTCTGAATCTTTTGTTGAGCAGACAATGGTTGATGAAGCCATTCTTCAACCATATAAAGCAATAAGACCATCTGTTGAAACTTTTTCAGATTAGCAAGCCCTTCAGGAATTTGAAAAATTGCAAGATTTTGTTTCAGTGCTTGATTAGGCTGTACACCAAGCTTACATACAAAAGTATATTGAGCTCTCTTCTCTTACCATTGCAACATTTGCTTCATCTTCACAATCAGTTCATCCAACATCAGTTGGCCCTACCTCTTTTGTTATTTCTACTACTCATCCAATAGTATCACAAGTAATAACTAAATTAATTCCCACAAATCCTATATTTGCTCCTCCCTTAAGACCAAATATCATGGCTGCTCGCTATGTACCCCTGGTTTTACCTACTGAATTGCATGACATGCCCCAAGAATATCAAACTAGGATTCCCCAATTTGATGGTAATATTGCTATCACTGCACAACAAGACATAGATAGGATGAATGAATTTATCGATTTGCATGAAGTAGATGAGAATGATGTAAAACTAAGGCTCTTTGCTCAAAGCTTAGGTGGAGAAGGCAGAAAGTGGTTCAAAAACTTAGCAGCAGATATTATAACTGACCTCGCTTTTTTTCACCAATCTTTTCTAACTAGGTGGGACATTAAAAAGAGTCCCCTACTGATCCTTAATGACCATAAAAGCCTTAAAAGAGGACCCAATGAAACTATAGAAGAGTACCGTGACAGATTCAATAGGGTTTACAATGCAATTCCCATTGTCGTTAAAACACCCCTGGGCTTGGCCCTGATACATTTCCCAGAAGGATTGGATGTTGATATGGCCTATCAACTGAGAGAAACAGATCCATCAACCTTAGAGGGGATGCAAGCAAACACACTTAAAGTAGAGGTTAATTTATTAGCCAAGAAAGCTAAGTTAAAAGTTGAAAAAAGAATGAAAATAAAAGAGGAACCTTCATCTTCTATTTTTGCTGATTATAAATTAGATATTCTATTGAGAAAAATAGAGAAAATGATTAATAGAATAAGTATAGCTGATAGGGCTCCTCAGAGAGAAAATCAAACAAGGAAAATAAGGAATCAAAACTATCGAAGAAATCAACCCAGGATAAAACAAAGGGAGCTAAAAGGTCCAGACCAGTAGGTAATACCTCCTTTCCAAGAAAATTATACATGAGGAGGATGAAGTAGCTGACGATACATAGGACACTCAAATAAATCTCATGGAAGTAAATTATAATGACTATATTTTCCAGACTGAGGAAGAATAAGACGTTTTCTTGTTATCCCAAAATGGAATAGTACCTGAAGAATCAGAGGATTACAAGAAAGGTTTTGAGAATGCTATTATGGAAATCCATAAACAGTACCACCTTAGGAGTAGGAAAAAACCAGATACTCCACCAAAGAAGCCAACTGAAACACCTGCCAGAAAGAATGTTGAGATTCTTATTACAAAGAATCCTGATGGTCTAATCGAGAAAAGACCTGATACTATGTCCAAATCAATTCAAACTAATGATCCTTCTACCAGCCAACCAAGAGAGATAACCAAAAATATGTTGTTGATAAATAAGAATCTGCCAATTCAAATAAAACATAGATATCATTTCATATAGAAATTGAATTGGAAAAAAATCAAATTCCCCATTCCTTTGATAGAACTGATGAATAAAACTGCCTATAGATCCCAGGTAATGAAAGCATTGAGCATAAGAGAAATAACTGATATCGTTAATGTATCATATGATCAACCTGAATTACTATTTGGCCCAGAAGTTGATGACAAACTTCAAGAGGGAGATGTTCCTCCCTTTTATGTTAGTCTAACTATTCATGATAAAATCTTACACAATGTTATGCTTGACTCAGGGGCCTCCCATAATCACGCCTAAAGTAATTATAGAAAAGTTGGGATTAGATATTACCAGAAGGTATAATGACTTGTATTCATTCAATTGTAGTCAAGTTAAATGCCTTGGGCTTATAAAATATTTATGCGTAAATTTAGTCCAAATCCCTGCCAAAAGTGTACTTATGGTTATAGTTGTTGTCGATATCCTGTGCAAATATGGAATACTGCTTTCCCATTCATGGGGACCCAAACTCCAAGGAACCTTACAGATGGATATGTCCTATGCAACAATACATGTCTTTGGTTAGAACATAATACTCTATAGAGAGAAATTCATGAAATTCATGGTCACCACTCAAGATAGGCCTAACAATTATCCTATGTATTCTGTTCATTCTGATTTGGACTCACTTATCCTCTACAATGATGTAAACACACAAGAACAAATTCAAAATAATAATATTTCTTTTTGTCTCAATGCTGATGGTCAAACATTAATCACTGACCAGGATAATTCAGATAATGTTTTATTGAATTTGAGTTTTGATGGATCAATGAGTAAAGAAGGAGTTGGTGCTGGCATATAGGTTTCTAATTATATACTCATCACTCAAAAGGTCACTCCTACAAATTGAATTTTTAGTGTTCTAATAATGTTTCAGAGTATGATGCCTTAATCTAAGGTTTACAACTCTTGAAGAAACTTGGTGCTAAACGGATTGCCATTCATGGAGATTCTGAGTTGGTTATAAAACAAATCAAAGGAGAATACTCTGCAAAACATCCTACAATGAGAGCCTATAGAAATGTTGTTTTAGACTTTCTAGATTCTTTCACTGAATATAGTTTGTTTGCAGTTTCAAGAGATCAAAATATACTACTTGATGGTCTTGCTACTTCGGCAAGTACTTGTAAATTACCATTTTGTCCTACTTGTCCATATACTGTTGAAGTGAAAAATAGACCTACTGTACCTAATAACATTAGATAATGGCAGGTTTTTGGAGATGATTCTTAGATTGAAAACTTTTTGAGGACTAAAGATGAATTTGAAGATGCTAATATAGATATAGAATTTAATGTAGAAAATGTTGTACATACTAGTGTAAAGAAACTAGAATTGCATGAAATAGATGAAGAAAAACAAGAAACAAATATTTTACAACTGAAGGACAACATCCTGCCAAGGGGGCTTGTTCCATTAGAATATTTATTTGATTTCAATGATGTAGCTAAGAAGCCCAAAATTGAACCCACTGGAGCTGGCGTTGAGGAAGATAATATTGGGCTTGAACTTCAACCAAAAATCATCAAACTACCTAAATCCTTGCCCCCAGCTGAAAAGCTGAAGTACATTAATTTTTTCAAAGAATTCATTGATGTTTTTGCCTGGAGTTATGAGGACCTAAAATATTATGACACCAGTATCATACAACATAAAATTCCATTGAAATAAGATGATAAACCCTTCAAAAAAAAATTAAGGAGGATTAGTCCAATGCTTATGCGTATGGTTGAGAAAAAGGTAAAAATAATGTATGATGCAAAAATCGTAGTACCTCTGAGATATTCCAAATGGGTGTCCAATTTGGTTCCCGCTCGGAAAAATACTGGTGAAATTAGGCTCTGCATTGATTTTCACAATTTAAATAAAGCCTCTCTAAAGGACAATTACCCTCTTCCTAAGATGGACCGCATCCTATAGAAGGTAGTTGGATCCAACATGATTTCCTCATTGGATGGATTTTCTAGTTGTAGCCAGGTCTTAGTACACCCAGGCGATCAAGAGAAAACAATGTTCACTACACCTTGGGGCACTTTCATGTGTGTGAAAATGCCTTTTGGTCTATTGAATGCTGGAGCAACTTTTAAGAGAGCCATGGATTTTATTTTTTTGATGAAATGGGTCATTTCATAGTTATATCTAGATGACATCACTATTTTTTCAAAAACAGATGAGGAACACTTAAATCACCTAAGAAGAGTTTTTGAAAAATATCGGAAATTTGGCATTTCCCTCAACCCCAAGAAAACATTATTTGGTTTGCAAGAAGGAAAATGATTGGGACACATAATTTCAAAAGAAGAAATCAAGTTAGATCCTAATAGAATTGAAGCTATACTCAAAATTAATCCCCTCAAGAATATTAATGAAGTTCAATCTTTCATTGGACAGATAAATTTTCTAAGGATATTCATTCCGAATTTAGATGAAATTTTAAAGAATATTACCAATATTCTTAAGAACGATATTGAGGTGAAATGGAACATGGAAGAAAGACAATCATTTAACAATGTAAAGCAAGTTTTAACTTAGGCACCTATGTTAATTAGTCCATATTTTACTAAATATTTTCTAATTTTTTCATTTTCTTCAGAACACAACATTGCTGTAGTATTTTCCGGATTATCCAGTGTATCATATTCATCGTTTCGAAATTTCGAACCCCAAAGGGGATCCATCATCAGGACCAAGAAATGGTTTTGAGAGAAGAATCCTCCGACCAGTGTATAAATAAACCTAATTAATCCTAAATAGTGAAAGCATTGTAGGTTGATAATTCTTCTCTCAATTTTTATCCTTGAGATTTTGAGAAGACAAATCTCATTCCATGTATCCCCTTCGTACAAGGAAGTAATGTTAGAATTTAAGCTTCTGTGGCTGTTATTTGGTGTAGCATTTTCTTGATTATCCACAATATCATATTCATCATGTCAACGTCTCGAACCCCAAAGGGGACCCATCATGAAGACCAAGAAATGGTTTTGAGAGAAGAATCCTCCGAATAGTGTATATATAAACCTAATTAATCCTAAATAGTGAAAGCATTGTAGGTTGACAGTTCTTCTCTCAATTTTTCTCCTTGAGATTTCGAGAAGACAGATCTCATTCCATGTATCCCCTTCATACAGGGAAGTAATTTTATGCTTTAAGCTTTTGTGGTTGTTATTTGGTGTAGTATTTTCCGGAATATCCACAGTATCATATTCATCATGTCAACGTTTCGAACCCCAAATGGGATCCATCATCAGGACCAAGAAATGGTTTTGAGAGAAGAATCCTCTGACCAATGTATATATAAACCAAATTAATCCTAAATAGTGAAAGCATTGCAGGTCGACAGTTCTTCTCTCAATTTTTATTCTTGATATTTTGAGAAGACAGATCTCATTCCGTGTATCCCCTCTATACAGGGAAGTAATGTTAGACTTTAAGCTTCTGTGGTTGTTATTTGGTGTAGTATTTTGCTGCTGAAATAAATATCTGTTGTCTCTTTAAAAGGAAAAATTGATAAGGTTTGCATGCTCAAATGTGCCCTCATTTGCATTAGAACAACATTAAGATAGGAAAATAAATCTTTTTGATGTAATAAGTCTAAATTGGTTCGCGGTCCTAAGTTTTGGACCTTGGGTTATATTTCATGAGCTTGGAACATATTGTGGGGCTCTCTAGTGTTAACCTGCCCCCATTTCACGATCCCCCGATCTCACATAACATTGATCTGACGGCCCATGATAGGCTTCAGACCCCCCCGAAAAAATAACATTTAACGACTGCACTGGGGGGGCTGTTACGAAAAGAAGTTTACCACCCCTTTACGTGTTGCCACCATCTGATTTTTAGTCAGTACCCCTTCCACAACCAAATAACACCCCACTCCCCCCTCCAAAAGCAGTATTTCCATCCCATCTTAACTCGACTTCCCACCATGTGTCTTCCCAACATCCCATCTCTGCCACCACTCTCATCATGAAACATGCCCTTACCCTCGTCACTCCCGCTAATGGTCCCACTCCATTCATCCACCAATCCCCAGCTGCCACGTCTGAGACCGTTGCAACCTCCATAAATTCCCTATCCGTTTTCCTACACCATTACAGGAATTAATGCCAGGTAAAGACCATTAATCCAACAGTTAAGGCCAATTCACAACTGATAAATATGAAATTCACCTCTGTGGTTACAACTTTTCTCCCTTGCTCATTAATATTACTCTCGCCCCTTTGTGCTCTAATCTTACACTAGCATTTCAGTGTCTTGTCTCTAGTGAGTTTACAAACTTCTTCCACTGTCACTTCTCGCAAATTAATGAATACATCAACCATTCCTTTTGTTTCACCCTTCCTCCGTCCAATATGCAACTTCCATGGCACCTAAAGGTGCTCCAGTAGTCAATCCGATGCTCACTCCCCCTATTGACTTAGACCATACCCCACTCGCAGATCGAGATTACAAAATTGCTGAAACACAATGTAGATTTGACCTTTTCAAATTACGTTGTTGGTTTCATGATAATTTCCTTGACCAATCTGATGAGATACACCTCTGGAAATCCATATTTCCTTTGTTTTATGTTCCCCAATCCTATCATTTTCCAGAATCCTTTCTAATATGCCAAGCCTGTTACCTTGCAAGCAAGAGGGAAATTATCTCCCCAAATGGTGAAATTCTCTTCACCATCACAGTTGACAGCATAAATAAAATGCTGCAGGTTCCCCGTTGTGATTCCATCTCCCCTTCATTGATGCTCTCAGATAAATTTACCAAAAGTTAACCTTCCCCCAAAGAGCTACCATTTTTGAAATATTCCTCCCTGAAGACTCTCAACTCCCTGAGAAAAATCCTCCATATCCCTCTTATATGTTCCCTCAAAGGACAAGACAAATTATCTCTGTCTTGTCATCCATTCTTGGTTACTATTCAAATGATTGGGTGGATGAGACTACTTTAGGATTTTTATCGACCCTTTCTTCAGAAGAAGGACCACCAGTAACCTTTGACTATGGTCACTTCTTATCAAATGTAATTCATGAACATTTCCTTTAGTTTTTAACTAAAGGAATGTTCAGATATTCATCAATTCTTATGTATATGTTTATATTTTTCTAAACAGATATATTTCCATTCTTAGTGCATAAACTTGATCAACCAGGAGAGCCACAGTTTGTTGTTTTCTAGACTTACTTAGTTAGAAAACAATCACATGAATACAACTTCTCAGAGTTCATAGACCAGTTTGTGTATCCAACTATTTGTTTGTTAAGTGGCCAACAGGTTCCGAGGATTAGTGAAGACATTCAAAAGGTTCTGCAGCTCAGTGGACAGGTCAAAACAGGGGATTGATATCTTTATCAATCATTCACAAAGATTAGAGTGTATGATTCAGAGCTGCCACCATACAAATTGCCCAAATATTTTCCAATGAGGATATTTTCCTTGGAATACATCAGGAAAATAATTCATTCTGATAACATCCATTTTGTGGCTGCCAAGAAGAAATATCAGGTCTGCATCAAAACAGAAGTAGGAACCTTTATCTGCAACAATAGAGCAGCAGGAGAGGAAGCATACCTCCTGCTGAAACAAATGAATTTTCTTCTTAGTTTCACTTGGCCTTATGACCCTTTTGGTGTAATTTCCAAGTTGAGAGTGGAACAAAAATCTACACCATATGTGCATACTCATAGGCCTAAAATAGAAAATTTAATGAACCAGCACACTTGGGTGGAAAATACATTGCAAGAGGCTGAGGAGCAAGTACTTTCCTGGATAGCTTTAGATACTCCCATACCGAAAGAGAAATGGATAAGAGAGAAAGGGAGGATGTTCTCCAGTCACTGAAGTATCAACCAAGGAATTCAAAATATACACTAACAAGTTTAAAGAAAGCTCACGTTCTAAAATAGAATTTCCTTCACTAGAGGACACACAAGGAACTATTGTGTTCTCAGGTTTGAAGACTTTCAAGTTAGACATTGGTAACACAGAGTCCCCATCTTCCTCAGTTACTAAGGAGATTCCAGCTATTATCCCTCAGACACCAAAAAAATCTATAGAGCAGAGGTAGTTGGACATTTTTCATAGATATAAAGAGATTAAGCAGAGGAATGAGGTCATTCATGATAACATATCAGCTCAGTTCTGTAGGTTTAACCCCGTATAGAAATTACTTGCATATAAATTCTAAAACACATAAAATAAACAATGCGAGAGCATAACACATATACACAGAGATTTTCCCCTGGATCCCAAAACCGGGACTACCAGCTTGCTTTTTCATTATTTTCCTTTCAATGTTACAATACATATTTATACATGCTGAAGCATCCAATACCATGGACCGAAAAACCATCGCGTCCAAAACCATGGACCGAAAACCATCGCGTCCAAAAACATGTGCGAAAATCATGCACAAAACCATAGGTGGGTCCGACCAACCTAACATAGGGTCCAAAACCAAAATTTTATGGGGTGCTGCTCCGGACCCCATAAAGTGGGGTTACGGGTGCCCCTCAAACCCCCTGTGAAGTCCCGCCCTCTAACCCCCAGTTAACTACGTGGGCTAGTCGTGGAAAGAATATAACACAACCCAACAAGTTCAGAAAGCAATCCTCCTCCATTCAACACAGACTCATCTCAACATATGATACAAAGAAGGGAAGAAATCATATGGCATTCTTGCAGGACCAGACCCACATGATCCAAACATAATTTATACTTGAGCCAGTCTTGATCCAGACCTACATGAAATTTTAGACAATCCTGAAAGAATAATTAGAAGGAAAAGTTTAGCTAAAAGCCAAGGAAACAATAGTCCCCTTTCAAGGGCCAATTCTCTTCCTGAAAACCTCAACACCATTAAAGATATTCAATTCGACCTATCTTTTGAACATAGTCTTTTCAAGACTAAGTCTGAATCTTTTGTTGATTAGACAGTGGTTGATGAAGCCATTCTTCAACCATATAAACCAATAAGAACATCTGTTGAACCTGATTCGGATTAGCAAGCGCTTCAGGAATTTGACAAAATGCAAGATCTTGTCTTAGCCCTTGATCAGGTTGCACATCAAGATAACATACAACATTATGTTGAGCTCTCTACTCTTACCATTACAACATATACTTCATCTTCCCAATCAGTTCATCCAACATCAGTTCGCCCTACCTCTTCTGTAATTTCTACTACTCATCCAATAGTATCACAAGTAATAACTCAATCAATTCCCACAAATCCTATATTTGGTCCTCCCTAAAGGCCAAATATCATGGCTGCTTGCTATGCACCCCTAGTTTTACCTACTCAATTGCATGACATTCCCCAAGGCTATCAAACTAGGATTCCCCAATTTGATGGTAATATTGCTATCACTGCACAAAAACACATAAATAGGATGCATGACTTTTTCGATTTTCATGAAGTACATGAGAATGATGTAAAACTAAGGCTCTTTTCTTAGAGATTAGGTGGAGAAGTCAGAAAATGGTTCAAAAGCTTAGCAGCAGGTAGTATAACTGACCTTGCTGTTTTTCACCAATCTTTCCTAACTAGGTTTGAAATTAAAAAGAGTCCTCAGCAGATCCTTAATGATTATAAAAACCTTAAAAGAGGACCCAATGAAACTGTAGAAGGGTACTATGACAGATTCAATTGGGTTTACATTGAAATTCCCATTGTCGTTAAACCACCCCTGGGTTTGGCCCTGACACATTTCCCAGGAGAATTCGATGTTGATTTGGCCCATCAACTGAGAGAAACATATCCATCAACCTTAGAGGAGATGCAAGAAAACACACTTAAAGTAGAGGCTAATTTATTAGCCAAGAAAGCCAAGTTAAAAGTGAAAAAAGAGTAACAATAAAAGAGGAACCTTCATCTTCTATTTTTGCTAATTATAAATTAGACAGTCTCTTAAGAACAATAGATAAAATGATTAATAGAATAAGTATAGCTAATAGGTCTCCTTAGAGAGAAAATCAAACATGGAAAATAAGGAATCAAAACTATCGAAGAAATCAACCCCAGATAAAACAAAGGGACCTAAAAGGTCCAGACCAGTAAGTAATACCTCATTTCTAAGAAAATTATACATATGAGGAGGCTGAAGTAGCTGATGTACAAAGGACACTCAAATAAATCTCATGGGAGTAAATTATAATGAATATATTTTCCTGACTGAGGAAGAACAAGATCTTTTCCTGTTATCCCAAAATGAAATAGTACCTGAAGAATCAAAGGATTACAAGAAAGGTTTTGAGAATGCTATTATGGATATCCATAAACAGTATGACCTTAGGAGTAGGAAAACACCAGATACTCCACCAAAGAAGCCAACTGAAACACCTGCCAAAAAGAATGTTGAGCTTCTTACTAGAAAGAATACTGATGTTCTAATCAAGAAAAGACCTGATACTACGTCCAAATTATTCAAACTAATGATCCTTCTACCAGCAAACCACGTGGCTGATAAACACGAATATGTCAATTCAAATAAAACAAGTATATCATTTAATATATAAAATGAATTGGCAAAACTCAAAATCCCCATTCCTTTGACAAAGATGATGAATAAAACTGCTTATAGATCCTAGGTAAGAAAACTGAGCATAGGAGAAAGCACTGATATAGTTAATGTATCAGATGATAAACTTGAATTACTATTTGTCCCATAAGTTGATGGAAAAATTCAAGAGGGAGATGTTCCTCCATTTTATGTTAGTCTAACTATTCATGATAAAATCTTACACAACGCTATGCTTGACTCAGGGGCCTCCCACAATCTTATGCTAAAAGTAATTATGGAAAAGTTGGGATTATATATTACTAGAAGGTATAAAGACCCGTATTCATTCAATTCTAGTCAATTTAAGTGCCTTGGGTTTATAAAATATTTAAACATAAATTTAGTCCAAATCCATGCCAAAAGTGTACTTATGGACATAATTGTTGTCGATATCCCGCACAAATATGGAATGATGTTTTCCCGTTCATGGGGAGCCAAACTCCAAGGAACCTTATAGATGGATATGTCCTACACAACAATACCTATCTTTGGTCAGAACATAAGACTCTATAGAGAGAAACTCATGAAATTCATGGTCACCACTCGGGATAGGCCTAACAATTATCCTATACATTCTGTTCATTCTTATTTGGACTCGTTTACCCTCTACAATGATTTATGCACACAATAACAAATTAAAAATCATAATACTACTTTTTGTCTCAATGATGATGGTAAAAAATTAATCTCTGACCACGATAATTCAGATAAAGTTTTATGGAATTTAATATTTGATGGATCAATGACTAAATAAGGAGGTGGTGTTGGTGTATGGGTTTCTAATTCATATACTCATCACTCAGAAGGTCACTCCTACAAATTGAATTTTCAGTGTTCTAATAATGTTGTAGAGTACGAAGCCTTAATATTAGGTTTACATCTCTTGCAGAAACTTGGTGCTAAACATATTTCCATTCATGGAGATTCTGAGTTGGTTATAAAAAAATCAGAGGAGAATACTCTGTAAAACATCCTAGGATGAGAGCCTATGGAAATGTTGTGTTAGACTTTCTAGATTCTTTCACTGAATATAGTTTTTATGCTATTTCAAGAGATCAAAATATATTGCCTGATGGTCTTGCTACTTCAGCAAGTACTTGTAAATTACCATTTCATCCTAGTCATTGATATACCGTCGAAGTTAAAAAAAATACCTACTCTACCTGATAACATTAGATACTGGTAGATTTTTGGAGATGATGCTTAGGTTGAAAATTTTTGTAGTCTAAAGACGAATTTGAAGATGTTAATATAGATATAGAATTTGATGTAGAAGATGTTGTACATACTAGTGTAAAGAAATTAGAATTGCATGAAATATATGAAGAAAAACAAGAAACATATATTTTACAATTGAAAGACAACATCTTGCCTAGAGGGCTTGTTCCATTAGAAGATTTATTTGATTTCAATGATGTAGCTAAAAAGCCCAAAATTGAATCCACTGGAGCTGGTGTTGAGGAAAATAATATTGGGACTGAACTTCAACCAAAAATAATTGAACTATCTAAATCCTTACACCCACTTGAAAAGCTGAACTACATTAAATTGTTGAAAGAATTCATTGATGTTTTTGCCTGGAGTTATGAGGACCTAAAATCTTATGACACTAGTATCATTCAACATAAAATTCCATTGAAATGAGATCATAAACCCTTTAAAAAAAAATTAAGGAGGATTAATCTAATGCTTATGCCTCTGGTTGAAAAAGAGGTAAAAAGAATGTATGAGGCAAAAATCATAGTACCTCTGAGATATTCCAAATGGGTGTCCAATTTGGTTCCCACTCGGAAAAAGACAGGTGAAATCAGGCTCTGCATTAATTTCCACAATTTAAATAAAGCCTCTCTAAAGGACAATTACCCTCTACCTAAGATGGACCACATCCTACAGAAGGTAGTTGGATCCAACATGATTTCCTTGTTGGATGGCTTTTCTGGTTATAACCAGGTCTTAGTACACCTAGATGATAAAGAGAAAACAATGTTCACTACACCTTGGGGCACTTTCATATATGTGAAAATGTCTTTTGGTTTAATGAATGATGGAGAAATTTTTCAGAGAGCCATGGATTTTATTTTTGCTGATGTAATGGGTCATTTCATACTTATATATCTGGATGACATCACTATTTTTTTGAAAACAATTGAGGAACACTTAATTTCCCTCAACCCCAATAAAACATTATTCGGTTTGCAAGAAGGAAAACTGTTGGGACACATAATTTTGAAAGAAGGAATCAAGATAGATCCCAGTAGAATTGAAGCTATACTCAAAATTAATCCCCCCCAGGAATATTAAGGAAGTTTAATATTTTATTGGACAGATAAATTTTCTAAGGAGATTCATTCCAAATTTAGCTGAACATTTAAAGAATATTACCAATATGCTAAAGAAATATATTGACGTGAAATGGAACATGGAAGCAAGAAAATAATTTAACAGTGTAAAGTAAGCTTTAACTCAAGCACTTGTGTTAATTAGTCCAGATTTTACTCGAGATTTTCTAATTTTTTCATTTGCTTCAGAACACACCAATACTGCAGTTCTCCTACAAAAGAATGATGAAGGCCATGAACAACCCATTGCTTTCTTCAAAAAAGCTTTGAGAGATGAAACATTAAAATAAGACATTATGGAAAAGCAAGATTTTTCCCTGGTATAGGCCATAAAAGATTTTAGAGTGTATATTCTTCATTCACACATCATTGCTTTTGTTCCAAGTGCAGTAGTTAAAGATAAACTGACTCAAAATGATCCATATGGGAAACGGGGTAAGTGGATTGCTGTTATATTAGAATATGATGTTGAAATCCAACACACTAAACTCATCAAAGGTCAAGGGTTAGCAAAATTAATGGCATAATCTAATTTGCATGCTTTAAATATAAATGTTATGGCAATATTTAATGAACTAGATGAGCTAGAAACTCCAATGGTAGCAAAAGTTTTTTCTACCTCTCCTTGGTATGAAGACATTATTTATGTGCTACATAATTTACAAGCTCCTCCTAGTTTAACTAAAACAAAGGCCAGATTTATCAATCTTCAAGCTGTTAAGTTTTTTATTTTGAATGAAAATCTGTACTAGAAAGATGTTGGTGGTGTTTTACTGAACTGTTTGTTGGAAAATGAAGTAGTTAAAGTCATGCAAGAGTTCCATGAAGGAGACTTTGGTGGACACCTGTATTGGAATATTACCGCAAATAAAATTCCGAGGGGCAGTTTTTTACTGGCCCACCCTATTTTCTGATATCCAAAAGAAGGTTACTTCATGCCACAAATGTCAAATATTTGAAGGTAAAAAGAAAATTTTGCCTTTACCCTTGAGGCCTATATCTACTGAAACCCCTTTCCAACAATGGGGCCTTGACTTCATAGGATAAATCCACCCTACCTCACCTGCCCAATACAAGTGGATTCTGACAGCCAATGATTACTTTACAAAATGGATAGAAGCCATACCTACCAGACAAGCTTCTAATGCAGTCATCATAAAGTTCATAGAGATCAATATGCTTTCTAGATTTGGTTTCCATAGGAAGATTATTATTGACATTGCTGAAGCTTTAAGGTAAAAAAGGAAGATATATTTCTGCAAAAAATATCAAATAACATTGGACTAGCAGAATCCTCCAATAAAATCTTATTTAACATTATCAAAAAGTTGTTGCAGGACAATAAAAAATCATGGCACATGAAGCTGGTCAATGCATTGTGGGAAAACAAGCTTACTAACAAAAAGTCAATAGGCATTTCTCCATATCAACTAGTTTATGGGATAGATGTTTTTTTCCAACCTCATTGGGAATTCCTGTTTTAAATATGATGCAAGAATTGGAGGTGGTGTTATCACTCAGGTTGTCCCTAAGCTCCTGAAGGGATACGGCCGAGGTAACCACAAACCAATCTTTGGATTGCAGGTTCTAGCCCACCTGCAATCAGAGAGGGCTCTCTCTTAATGATTTAACTTTGTTGATGATGATTTTAGGCTAGTTGTTGATTTCAGGGGTTTTGGTTTTTTGTTTGGATGGAAGATTCATGTACGGAAGAAAATTCCAAGCAGAAAGGCAAGGTAAAGTGTGATAAGTTTCAAACCATTGGGCATGGAGTCATGGACTAAGGCTTGCTATTGCGTTTTCTTGGCCACAAGAGGATTATGGAGCGGGATAGCCACACATGGGACAATTATCAATTTGCTGAGAGAATGTAATGATGGTCAGGGATGAAAGGCAATTAAGAATCTTTCATCAAAACTAACAGGGGGAGAAGTGAATGAATGGTTGTCTAGGAGCAGTTAAGAATTCCTAAACTATCATTCATAAGTGAAAGAAACAACATAAACAAGATCATTCAAGTATGCATGTTCATAACTATTCCTGATGAAAACATGAAAAATTGCAGAAATTGAGCCTAGGGTGCAGCTAAGCAAATCCTAAACTATTCTTCTTTTCTGCAATTTAGATGGCGG